>CAEFZY010068035.1:0-49539 GCA_903066815.1 Brachyrhaphis roseni
AGCTATTTAATCGTGTGGAAATCCTTTCCATGATTGAATTACGTTATTTCAAAGACGTTTTTTATTTATTTATTTTTTCCATTTTTTTCTCCGAAGACTTTCTGCGCCGCTAGTGGGTCATATTTTTTGCGATAGTAGGCAAACAGGAAAGAGGAAGACATGCGGGAAAGTGGGAAAGGTCGCCGGGACCGGGAGTCGAACCCACGACGTCCGCGTCGCGGACTAAGGCCTCCAAACGTAGGGCGTGCTTAATTAATTCACTTATAACAAAACATTTTTCCCATATTACAAGTGAAATAATCTCCCAATGAAACTTGTACTTTTTTTTTTATCAATATTGAGGAATTGTTGAGCAATAATTCTCTTATATCTTGTGGAAAAGTTACTTGTAAGTTAGTTTTGTCTTATTTCAAGTGATCTAAGATATTTACTAGGAACTAGACGAAAATACTTGATAACATTTTGTCTTTTTACAGTGTAGAAAATAGTAAAACTACATCAAATCTGAAATTATTCAATGTCTTAAACCCATATAATATATTTATTTTTCCATTAGAGATGCAAATCATAGCAGCTGGAATACAAATCAAGAAAATTACTGGCCCTCAGAGCAAAATGAAGAGTTATTCTGTAGTAACGGAAATGTGGAGGTTTTTTCAGATGTATTTTCTCCCTCTTTCTCCTCATCATATTGATAAGATGCAGAGTAACTCTTGGAATCGCCTCCAAACAGCCACAGCCAGGCAGCTGCCTCACCACCTCTGCCAGATTCAGTCACTGTTAATTAGCCGCCATTACTTGCCAATCACCTGTTTTAATGAGGACAGCTCTGCTTTTCTGTCTAATGAGGGAAGCTCATAAAAATCCTCAGGGAAAGTTAAATGCACAAGGACACAGATGAAAACCTCTAAATGAAATCCACTACACAAAGCTTCCTGAACATTCATAGCCTTCGTGTTTCTTCACTTTGTTTTAATTCCTGCATCTGAATGTTTCTGCATTGTTCACAATTAAATAATTACTTCTAGGCTACAACTTAAATAGCACATGTAATGCCAACAATTCAAAGTATACAGTTCCTTTTTGCAGCTAAAACAGACCTGACCCACTAAGCCATAGACAGTAATTTTCTTCCTTTACACCTTTCACTACATTGTAAATAGATTTAGTCCTTATAAAGTTTAGAGCTAACAGATGGCTCCAGGATTTTAATGAAGCTCTTTTCCCAGAATGTTGTTTCTGAGCTCGTTCAAAGCCAGGGCTTAAATTGGAGCCAATTTTCTGTTTTGCAACCAGCACCTCTGGCACCAGGCAAGGAGAGCCGGTGTTTCAGGACCACCAGCTCTCAAGAAGGGCGGGTTGTTGCTGGGTTTCCACTAGACCAACTACATTGAAGGATCCAGAGCTTGAAGAAAGAAACACCTAATAAAAACAAGTTGAAACCCATTTGTATTGCGGATCTAAGGTTGAAGAAATAAGGTGATACTAGGGGATCATTAAGCCCTTCTTGTCGTCGTTGAAGTGCCAGTGCTCCCATTTTGAGTGTTGCATCAGTACTGGGATGGAAGGATGTGAAGTTTTATTTTTCCCATGTTTAAAGGCGACCTGTTATGCTTACTTGAACAGGTTAGGATAGGTCTACCCGCTAAACAAAACATTTCCATTACATATTTTGCACAAAAGTCATCCTTAGATAATGAGATTTTAGTTTTCTCAGTTCTTTCAGAATGAGTTGTTTTAGGACGTGGTCTTCTTTAAATCCAAATAATCTGCTGCTGGCCATGCACCGAACTCAATGGCTGCAAACAAATGTGCAATTATCCAACTTTACGTCTTTGAAAAGCACAAGTAGAGCCTCCTGCACAACCAACAAGACTGCGACACGCGGTTTCTAAATAGCTAAGTCAACAACAAATCACTTGTCTTTTCCAGCAGACATTGTAGAGCGCCTAAAACCAGCTGACCGAACCCAAGCTCTGCTTGGGTCGCTAGGTAACGGGCTGGATATACTGCAACTCTTAGATGTCTCCCTGGTCCAACACACTTGAATTCAATAGCTGAATCACCTCCTAAGTTCTCCAGAGTCCTGCTAATGACCTCATTATTTGACTCAGGTGTGTTGAAGTAGAGACACATCTAAAGGTTGCAGGAGACCTCAAGGCCTGGAGTTGCCCACCCCTGCCTTACAGATTTGGCTGCTGAGTTTGAGCAGTGAAAGGGAAGGGTGCGCTTGATTTTTTGTGAGGTGCGTGCCAGTTGGGTGGAGATGGTGGATACATTTGAAAGTGTTGGATCTGCTGATTTAATTTGACAGTGTGGATAAAATCCACTTTGATTTGAATAATAAAAAAATATCTGGTTTTTTGAAGGTTCTTATTATATGTACCTTGAAAGTGTATAGGGCCTTATAAAAAGGCCCTATACACTTTGACTCAAGGATGAGTCAAACTCTGGTCCTTGAGTTTGACTCGTGGACCAGAGGTATTGATTTGAATTACGCTAGTGTTAAAACTGGAAGTTGCACAAGAAAGAAGCCAAAACTAAGATATCTGCAGAAAGAGGACAGAAGGCGGTTTTTTGAAGAGCTCAAACATAAAGCAGCACACACACACACACACCCACACGTTGGGGTGTGTTTGTGTGTTTCCCAGGGACATCAGCTTTTATAGAGTCCATCAACACAGCGGGAGGAAAAGAAATCACTTCTGCTGGAGGTAGTGCTAATGGCTCTAAACTGTGAGCATGTCGCTTGATGCGAGCGAGCGTGTGCTGACTGATCGAACGCGCCAGCTCCATTTCTGCTGTCGCTGCTGGAAGCCACAAAGTGAAATTGTCAAAACAAAAACGGTGAAGAAAAAAGAAAATCGGGACGAACACGCAATCCCTTCCACAGAGCGAGACAGTCACACTTTTTCTGTTACTTCTCACCTGTCATGTCCATCATTTCTGTAACTGCTGTGAGATTTGTGCTATTTATTTCTCTGCTGAATCCCAGGGAAGAGCATGAAGGAGTTTCACTCACAAAATGAAATATATTTACAGCGACATCTTGGATATTTCAGTTAGTTATGACATTAGAAACCGAAGAGCTGGATGTTTTTACAAATCCGTTTTGTAGCTACCAGTAGCTCCGGTAGCTCCAGCAGCTTTCCAGTCACCTAATAAAGTTTAAAGGATGTGCAGCTGAATACCTGAGTGATGTTATTATCTCCAGACGATTCAGATCTCACTACACTGTAAAACATTTGAAGGCGGTTTAATTTGAAAATGAAAGTCCACCTGCTGCCTGGTAGATGAAATTTAAGTCAACAAGAAAATTGTCGACTCAGAAATTAAAGTTCATGAAGTTGCTTTAACAAGAGACAAGTTGTCTAAACATAGTTTTTTTAAGTTCATTAATCTTGAATTGTGAGTTTTAACTTAATGTTGTAATTTGAACCAAATAATTATTTCACAATATGCAATAAAAAACCTTCCCTCACCTAGTTAAAGAGCCACATTTCTCTATTATTTTACTCACAATATCTAGTTAATATAAATACTTATTTTACTTTGGAATAATTTAAATTCTTGTTTCAAATTGCATGAACAAAATTTCTGATCTGATGATGAATTTTATTAAACATCACAATGAATTCACCTCAGAAACATTTAGTGTGAACAGGACATTATCCTCAAGCTTTAAAATAAACATTTTCCTTAATAAAACACAAGAGTCAGATCAATGTAACGCACTTCCATCTCAGGATACAGAAACATGCCGCTAAGCATTCTGGGAAATAGTTCCCACTTCTGTCTTTTTCTTCTTTCAGTTTTTTTTAGTTTATTCAACTCTTGGAGGTTTGATAAAATTAATAAAAAGTTAACACAACTTACTGCTGTAAGTTTATCTTTCACAAATTCACATTCAGGTTCAAAACCTAAAGCTTTAAATTTATTTGACTTAAAGAGTAGAAGATATTAGATGCAACTAAATGTGGCTCAGATGTTTTACAGTGCATCAGAAAGAGTAACATTCAGTCTAGGACTGGGTGGAACAGAAAATGAATCCTTCCCTCACTGACCTCAAACAGACCTCCACATCAAGCACTGAGGTGAAATAATGTCTGATTGAGCTTTAGGCTGTTTTCACACCTTATAGTCCAATAGACTCAATTCGATTTGGGATCAAAACTGCAACATTTGTTACATTTTCGTTGCTGTGTTTCGCTTTCAGACTAAACCGTGTCAAACAAATCAAACCCTTTGAAAAATCGGTTCCCCTCCTCACCTGTGGTGGCACTGCATTAAGAAACACTGAAGGAAATGACTGAAAAACAAATGTAAACAAAAATGGAGTAGCGTCAGATTTTAGTGCTTGTAGGATTTCTCTTTTGTCGTTGGTAACAGATCATGAGCCATTTCTTTCTCTGGCGCTAGACTAGCCTAGCGCCATCTTTGTTTCTGTATCAACGGCTCCGCTTAAAGATGATCAACGGCGCCCTCTGCCGGATGATGTGGAAACTACAGCATTAAAGAAGGTCTAACCCAGAGATGTCCTCAGCAGAGTTTGGTAGAAACTAGTTACATTTATTCAATTACATTTATTTGAGTGACGCTTCTGAAAAAAATTACTTTCAGTTGTATTTCTACTATGCAATATTTTTTACTTTTACTTGAATAATTTTATTATGAAGTATTTCTACTCTTACTTGAGTAAAATTTCTGGATTTTCTACGCACTGAATGAAAAATAAACATGTTTTAACCAAAAATTCACCAGACACAGAGACACACCGACAGTTTTTGTTAAAGTTTCATAAGTTTTCTTACTTTTCTTTTGCGTTATTTTGTTATTTATATAAATTATTGTCCTTTTGGTCCTTAAAATATCAACATTTCCACGTAAGTTTATATTTTGGTCCATCTGATGATGTAATTTTTAAATATTAAATGATTGATAATTTGACCAGTTACGCAGTGCTTGAGTAAACTTTTTATCAAATACTTTTTTACTCTTACTTGAGTAATTTCTTGGATTTTTACTTTTACTTGAGTAAAATATGTTGAAGTAGTGCTACTCTTACTTGAGCACAATTTTTGGCTACTCTGATCGTAACTCTATGCTATCAAACAGTTGCAGAGCTTTAAACCATTTAAAATTATTTGCACTTTCTTCATTTGCTCCAGAAATGGTCGAGAAATAACTTAAGATATTGATTTGGTTTGGTCATTCATTCCTATATAATTGATTAATAATTAGTCTTGTCATTTCTAGTTTTGTATAAATTGTCACAGTGTTTGTTTCCAATAAGTGTTGCATAAAGACAGGAGTCTGTACTCACAGTCGAGACAGAGCTTCGTTCTTCTGAAAGAGCAGCTCTGGAATCTGGCTGAGACGATTTCTGTTAAGACGCCTGAAGGAACAAAGAGACATAAACTGAAATAAGTAAGACATCAATGTTACAACGAGTTCAACAGGAATTACTGTCTTCAAGAGGACTGAGAAATCAGATTGTTTTTAAAATGTTCTGTGCTCTCACAGTCTTTCCAGCTCCTTCAGCTCATCAAACGCTCCTCTTTCTATGCTGCTGATCTTGTTCTCCATCAGGTGACTGAAAAAAGAAAACATCGATAAGAAAATCAAACTAACTAATCCCGGAAGGTTTAAATCTTCTGAATACGTTGCACCATATCACTCCATTATACATTTTACAACTAGTGTTTGTCTTGTACAAAAATAAAACAAATTAAAAAAAAAATTAACAAAGGTGCAAATATGAACAAATTTGTTGATGTTTATTCAATCCAACATTTCTCATTATATGGGATTCAATTAAAAGCAAACACTTTATGTATAAAAGGATCCATTTTTAATTTGACAGAATTAACATCAACCTCTGTGTTAAATAGAGAAATATGCCGCTCTGTATTATATGGTGGCATTGCGTGCACAGCACTAAACACCAAAAAAGCAACAGTAGTCCATCATTTCAGGGCGTCTTGTCACTTTAGATCCAAATAACTCAACTCAACTTTAGATCCAAATAACTCAACTCAACTCAAACTTTACACTCACATGTGAAAATGGCTGCAAACAGGTTCTCAATTATACAACCATACATCTTTGAAAAGCAGAAGTAGAGCCTCCTGCACAACCAACAACAATGTAGCAAGTGGTTTCTGAATAGTAAGACAACAACAAAACATTTGTCTTTTCCAGCAGCCATTGTACAGCCAATAAAGTGGTAAAACGAGCTGACCAAACTTGCTGGAGCTCAGCTATGGTTGCTAGGTAATGGTCTGGACTTTGCTGTGGTTGCTAGGTAACAGGCTGGGTTGCTAGGTGAGGGGCACCTAGCTGGCTGCTGATTTGTGACATTACATTCCTGAGGTTTTTTCATTAATTTATTGCTAAAAACCAGTTGACTGTTTTTTAAGCAGCTGGGCTGTTTTAAGAGAACATGTGAATTTAGCATAATTCGCCCTCTTTGACCTCAGGACCTGATGTGGACGAGAGGAAGAAATTGGCAGCCGCCGAGCTTACATCCCCTTTTCTCTCTGTTGGTGGTACAGCGGTGATGTCAGGGACAGAAGGCTGAGATATAGTTGCTTTCAACAGTACGGGTTCGCCAGCAGTATGGCGTTTATAGTTAAGGTTTACATTCAACGAGTCAACCAGGCTTCAGGCTCTGAGTTGAAATTGAGCCATCCATTTTCTCTTCTCCGGAGAGAACCCATGCATGCACAGGGAGAACATGCAAACTCTGTGCAGAAGGACCCCGGGCCGGGAATCGAACCCAGGACCTTCTTGCTACAAGACAACAGTGCTACCAACTGCATCACTGTGCAGTTGAAAAGTGATCATCATCAGTGACCAGTAGCCTGATGTTTCTGTTCTCTTGGTTTGTTGTACTTCATGTCAGATGGATTTCAGAATGACATGGTCGCTCTCTGTGGTGGTGAAACTTGTAAGATCCGCTGTTGCAGGCATGTCTATGTTGTAAAGTTAAATTATCATGAGCTTTATTATTTGGGTATAAAGGGCCGGTCATTAGCCCCGCCCCCCGGCCTGACTCTGACTTGTTCTGCTAATGATTCAGACACATCAATAATCAGAAGTAAAACTTTATTTATAGCTTAAATAATAAAGCATGTTAATAATCTTTCCCCAGTTTATTTCTGAGATAAGTAGTATTTCTGGTTTATTGTAGAAGGGTTTTGATAAATTTGTCTTTTCTCTGATTACTCTTTTGGGTGAATACGGACACTAAACATTTTTAACATTTTCCTAATGTAGCTGGTTGCAGAATATGCTCATCCCTTCCCTACCTGTCAGTGATAGGATGTATGTTATAGAGAAATGTTTTTACTGGTCTCTGTTCTGCTCACCACTGGTGAAACATGCTACACCCTTCTAAGAGTTACAAGTCCCAGGATTCCAAAAGCTTGTTAATCTTTTCCAAGCAGGTCTCCGGAGACGCCGTTTGTCCTGCTGTTAACTCCACGTCCATCACTCACATTTGACAAAGCTCTGATCCCCAGGTTAGCACAGGAAACACCAGTTTTCCCACAGGCCACAATGTTTTCAAGCTGAAAGGTAATGGATAAGCTTGTTCTCTGTGTTTTAAATCTGGCTGACAGTGACACTAAACAAGCACCTCTGGTTGGCTCATGTGTCACCACAGAGCCTGGACATTTTTCCATGCCCTCCGGCTTTCGAGGGCTAAGAAATGTGTGTGTTCCCTCATATCCCTACTTGACCTAATGCTACTGAAGACATGTGGGAAAGAATTTCTCAGATATTTTCAGACATTCTGTCCACACTGAGCTTAAATCCAGAGGACTGCTTAAAGTTAGAGCATATTTACTGAGAGTGTTACATAGTAGGGCTGGACAATATGGCTGAAAAACGTACCATAAGCGTTTAATATCAATCGATATTGATATTGATTCGTTT
Source organism: Brachyrhaphis roseni (assembly GCA_903066815.1). NCBI lineage: Eukaryota > Metazoa > Chordata > Actinopteri > Cyprinodontiformes > Poeciliidae > Brachyrhaphis > Brachyrhaphis roseni. The sequence goes on from CAEFZY010068035.1 coordinate 7,939, forward strand.
TTTTGTTTTAAATATCTGAAATACTGCATGACATTTATTGTTTTAACCACAATTTTCACTCCACAAAATATATATTTTTTATTTTTAAGCGGTTATGAGGCACGGTGGCAAAAACTGAAACTGCTGCTGCGCCGGTTACGCAACAGGTTGTTGCTAGGTTACCAAAGAATGAGTTGCTAGGTAACCAATAAGTGAGTGAGTGAGTGAGTGAGTTACGGTAGTTGATTCCACCAACTTTGCTCAGCTCGTTGTGAGAGGCTGACGTTTCCTTCCTCTGTCTAAATCTCCCAGAATGCTTTGCGGTTCTGGATCGGATTTCGGTGAAATTATCGAAGATTCTATCAGATGTATTATCTATCAATATTGATCCAATATGAGAAAAGTCAGTGGTACTCACAGAACTCTGAGGTGTTTAAGACCAGAGAAATCTGTCTTGGTTACGACCGTCAGGTTGTTCTCGTTCAGATCGCTGAAAAATAAAACAAAAGACAACAGAATCTTTTAACAACTGTGAGGAAAAAAAAAAACAATAATACAAAGCATCATCCAACTGTGCATTTTAAAAATGAACAAATTGTGTGAAAAATTGGTAATATAATGGTTTGGAGATCATATTTTTGAAGCCTTCACTCTAAGATCCAGTGTTGTCATGTTACAATAAAATTTTGTTTAAATAGAAATATTTAAACAATAAAAAAGTGCAAATGTTCAGATTTTTTCACACAAACTTAGAAATTGACCAATATTGTTCAATTTGAGAAAACTGCATTTAAGTTCCTCCTGCAGGCTCACAAACAACCTCTACTTGGAAAAGGTTTGGCTTGGCAAGATTTCTGTGATTCATTGAACCAGATTAATATTGAAAAATGAAAATGTAATCATTGCACTGTCTAAAATATATACATGGTGAAAAACTTGTGGAAATATACAAAACATAAATCTTACAAAACCATGTAAAAAGTTGAACCTTTTTATTTTTGCTCATGTTTTTCTGTGTCTGGATCTTCCAGGGTTAAGTAATGGGCCTGATTATGTCTGTACCTCCGATTTAAATCACATAGATTTTGTTTTGTAGTTGGTTTATACATCCTAAACATTTGTTGCTTGTTGGCATAATTACAGATGCTGCCTCATTGTTCGGACCGACTGATGATGTCACTTTTCCCACAAGCTCCTCTGGTAGGTGAGTAAAATGAGCGCAGTGTGTTTATGCTGCGGAGTGTCGTGTTTCTGTCCTACTCTGACCTTGTCCTGTCCGCCATTTATATGACACTGGGAGAAATAGGAACAAAAATATAAAGAAAACACCTGCTGAGGAAATACAGAGACCTCAGTTAATGATCTGAAGGTTTCATTAAACTGGCCTCAGACTGAGATTTTAATCACACTTCAAAAACACAAAATATTACCAAGTAATTTATTATTTAATTTAATACATTTAATTTATTTCAATGTATTAAGATATTTCCATTAGAAATTAGACCAAAAATACCTGGTAAGATTTTGTGTTTTGCATTGCATTTCAGAAGAAAATGTACAAAATGTTCCTCTATTTGAAAATTAGAAGGGAAATAATTCAAGTTGGGTAGGTTGAAGAAAGAAAGAAAGAAAGAAAGAAAGAAAGAAAGAAAGAAATGGTGCACTAAATGAAGCTGCTACTACAATTAAACACTCAAAAAAACTAGTTTAACACTATTTACTACAATAAAATCAAAATACACATATTGCTCAATAAAAACACATATTCCAGCAAGTAAACAAACCAACAAATCAGACCAGAGCATCAGCATCATGACACAACTATAAATATCTACCTTATTTATCATTCAATTCTAGCTCTGGTTCCTTTAATCACAGAACTGCACAAATTAAAATTACAAAAATATATTTGTTTAATGGAAACGCGCCAGTCACACAACAATAAATCATGTTGTTTGACAGGTTTTATCAGATTTATTTCTCAAACTCCAATAGAAATACTTTTTTTTCTGCCTCACACAAGTCACATGATCAACAGCCGGATGTTGCTACTGACAGAAACACCAAAGAAGACGACAGGAAGTGGTAATAGGATGATGGTTTGTTTTTGTTCTGTTCTGGCTCTCCAGAGCTTTCACAGCGTCGCACAGTTCATAAAAAGTTTTGTCATTTGAACATGTTGAATCGAAAACTCTTCTGTAAAATCTCAGAGCTTCATCCCAGGTATAACAGGTTTGTTACTCCAACGCCTGAATAAAACGCCGACGTCTCCTCTGATAGATGATGATGCTAGCTAACTGTTTACATCCGTCGCTGCCATGATTTTTGCATGAACAAGTTTATTCACGTGTGATTTTAATTTAATTTCTTATTTAATGAAAACACAATTTAAATTGATATTTTTGACGCTCACCGAATAAAAACAAAGATTTGCACACATTTATAATGGAAGCACAGCTACAATTAAGTCTGAATAAGCGATTAGTTGCAAGAAAAATATTTTTTTTGTCTGAAATACCAAAGATTGGGAGCTTAGTTGGAGGAGAGATGTCTGAAGCAGGGGATTGGCTGCAGAGGAGGGAGTGAACAGCATGGTGGGGGGTCCAGAATAACTCCCTAGATGGGTGTGAAATTACCCTGACGATTAAAGTGCACAAGCAAAACAAGAATCAAGAGGGAACGCAGCAAACAGTCAGTGTAGTCTACATTATGATGAAGAAAGAAAGGAAGAGAGAAAGAGAGAGAGAGAGAGAGAGAGAGAGAGAGAGAGAGAGAGACCACATTCTGCTAATTGCAAATCATCCCCAGTAGCTGAATTTCTGTGAGGAGGAGGAAGGAGAGGAACAATGATGCGAGTTTAATTGATTTCTGTGCAGCAAGGCTGGGTCACGGGGTCAGCTAAGCGACAGACTCCACTTGATTGGCGACTCGGCCAAACAATAGCTCATTAAAGCAGAACGCGTCTCGCACATGCAAACACAATCGGCCGCCTGTTGGCGGTTAGCCCGCTCCGCTCTGCGCTCCACGGTAACATCTGACAGGGGAGGAGAGCAGCAGGAGGTCAGCTTACGAAAACGACATCCAGACCAACACAACTTCCTTTGGACTGCTGGAGAGAAACGATGCAACAAAAAAACGCTAAACATTAGCACTGGATTAGCAGTGAGCTACTTATCCTCACTTGCAATTTGCAAATATCCCCGGTGCTTCTGGATACCAATGAGTTGCTGTGTGCAACTTTAATTTGCTTGCTTGCAAGCAGAGCCCCTGAAAAATGCAGTGATCAATACAGTATCAGGATTCACACTCCGGTTCTGTTTCCCAGAAAACCACAGAAAACAAACAGAGAGGACAATACATCCAGCAGAACGACTCCAGGATCTCAATCTGTTTTGGTTTTTATATTAAACTCATCTTTCTTCTTTAGACTCTGCAACAATAACCCAGTATCATCGTTTTAAAATGTTTACACTTTAATTTATGCAGAGCCTTGAAGAAGTTTTTCAGATTTTTTTATTTTAAAACCTCAAGCTTTACTGTTTTGTAATTAGATTTTATGTAGCTAACACAGTAGTTCATAACCAAACTGGAAGAAACATATTTTATATAATACAAATAAAATGTAAGAAGCTGTGATCTGCATGTATTATCTCTTACAGTATGATTATACAGCTGTAGTTTGAGATTTTAGCCAATTCTTCTTTGCAACTTGGCTGAATTTCAGTCAGACTGGATGAAGAGCGTCTATGAAAATCAACTTTTGCACTGCAAAAAACTAAATCTTACCAAGTATTTTTGTTTGTAGGGAAATATCTCAGTACAGGCAAAACTAACTCATAAGTAACTTTCAGCAAGATATAGGAGCTGATTTAGAGTCAACAATTCCTTAGAACTAATAAAAAAGTTCTAGTTCTACTGGCAGATTATTTCAGTTGTTATAACATGGGAAAAAGTGGAAAAATCTGCCAATGGAATAAGTACTTGTTTCACTTGTTGACTTAAAACAAGCTCCTATATCTTGCAGAAAAGTTGCTTGTAAGTTAGTTTTACTTTAAGGGAACTAAGATATTTGTGCTAGAAACTAAACCAAAATTACTTGCTGAAATTCTGTTTTTACAGTGTAAGACTTGTCACAGACTCTCAATAGCTGTTCCCGTTTTATATTATATAACTGCTGAAATTTGACATTTCGAAAACAAACTTGCTTAATGGAAGCACAACAGTTTATCGATAAAACGTTTTGCCGCTAGAATGTTTCTTTTGTTTGTATCAAAACTTATTTACTTTGTAAAACTGCAAAGAAAACAGTTTTTTTTTTTGCATCACATGAATCATATGATCAACAACCGGATGTTGCCACCGACTCAAACCACGAGGAAAAGACAACAGGAAGTAGATGGAGTATGATGGCGCGGCATGTTTTTCAATAACTTATTCATCATGTGTGATTTTAACTTTATTTATTATTTAACAGAAACACTGTAATTGGGAATTTTACCTTATTTTTTCAACATTAGCAGAATATTGACAAAGTTTAGCGTACATTTGTAATGGAAACGGTTAATAACCGCGTATCACTGTTTGTTTCAGCGTTTTTACTTGCAGAAGGATTCACTTTACAACCTCAAATTTCAATGTTTTGTGATTTGATTTTACGCAGCAAACAAATACAGTGGATAATTGAACCGGAACAAAAATATTTTAACCTAATACAAACACAATTTTTTAAAAGCAGATAAAATTGATAGTATCTGTTTTATCCACCTGTAGTCAGATTTTGGTCAGTTCTTCTTTGAAACATAACTGAAGTTCAGTCAGGTGGTAAAAATATCCCAGTTTTGTCTCTTCTTTTCTCATTTGACATAAGAACAGAATAATCTTTCACAGAGTTGGAAATCTCTCACGCTTTTAATTCACTCAGCTCTGCAAAGTCTGGGCTTATATCTATTTGTGATCAAAGTTTAAACCACTTTAAGAATTAAAAAGTTCAGTAAAAATCTGAGCAGATCTGGTTTGGAAGTAAAATCCGTCCAGGAAATTAGTTGATAACTGCAGTAAACAGCTGAATGCAAACATAAAAATGGAGCTTCATTTTTACTACCTATTTTACTTCCCCACCATCATTCTTTCACCTCTCTCCACACCAATTACCCTCCTCCATCGTTCCCCCTGTTTCCCATGAGGAACCCATCTTCCTCCTTATTCCCACTCCACTTTCAGAACCTTTTTTCTGTTTGCTTTTTGTTTCAGACTCATCCATCATATTTCTCCCCTGTGGCAAAGCAGGAGATGCGACTAATATTAGCAGCATTACACTCATATCTAATGACACTTCATTAGTGGCATCTTTCCCGCTCGCAGACCGCAGGGGACTCGGAAAAATGATTGGAAGAGATGAGCAGAGAACAAAGCGGCGATCGGTAATAAAACTGAGAAACGAGGTCTGTGTGTGTGTGTGTGTTTGGACGGTGAGAAACACAGACAGAGGCTGCCTTCACACTGCAGCCTGAAGTGACCAAATTCCGATTTTTCCCCTCTTATTGCGATTTGTATCCGATCTTTTCCTGACAGTCTGAACAACAGAAATCGGATTTTTTTTTAATGCAGCCCAGGCCACTTGGATATCCGATACGGAAGTGATGTTTTCAAATCTGAACGTCATTGATACTCAACAAACGTCACTATTCTGCGTCCTGATTCGCGCAAGAAAAACAGCAAACATGGCGGACGATAATGAGGATTAAGTTGTTAATGTGCTGGTTCCGATCTGACAACAACTTCAGAAACGTAAGATATGCTGCACCGTTAGCGTCTACGTTTCCTGAGCACTACTTCTTCTTCATCTTCATGTTCTTCTTCTTCTTTGTTATGGCGGTTGGCGTAACACCGAGTTCGCTCTCTGTGACGTTATTGCGCCCTCTACTGCTCATGCGGGTCACTTTCAGGTCGTTTGACGTTCACACTGGAGAACTTATATGTCGCATATATTTGGAACAGAGGAAAACAAACTGGTTTGACAAAAAAATCTGATTTTTTTTGTTTAAAGTAGAGCTAGGTTATAAAATAAAACAAGTTTTTATAACTTAGCTGTACCTTAATCTTCTCTACTACTTTCTCTGTTGGTCTTTATGATGCTGTTTTTCACTAATGTTCTCTAGTAAACCTCTGAGGTATTCATAGAACAGCAAACTTAGATTAAATTACAAACAGTTACGACTCTGTTTGCTATTTATGGGACTTCTGAGGGATATTGGTTGTTTTGGATTTTCCTGAGGGGTATCAGTGTAAAGGGGACAAGAGAAGACGGCAAGCCACATTTTTGTAAAAGAAAACTTGTACCTCGGTCAATTCACAACTACATTTTTGCCCTTTTTTGTGTTTGTCAATCACGTAAAAGGTTGGACACTGCAAAAACACCAAATCTTACCAAGTATTTTCTGTCAACGTTTTAATGCAAATGTCTTATTACACTTGAAATAAGACAAAACTAACTTAGAATTAACTTTTTAGCAAAAAATATGAGGTTCTTTAAGTCAATAATTCCTTAATATTGATGAACAATGACTGGCAAATAATAATTTTTTGACTTTCTACTCTGCAAAAACACAAAATTTTGCCAAGTATTTGTGTCTAGTTCCTAGTAAATATCTTAGTACATTTGAGATACACTAGATATACAATAAACCAAACTTCAGGTATCTTTGCAGTAAGATATAGGAGCTTGTTTTAAATAAATAATTCAGAGTTCCACTGGCAGATTATTCACTTACAAGAAGACATTTTTCTCCCCTTATAAGTTAAATAATCTACCAGTGGAACAAGCACTTTTCATTAATATGAAGAAATTATTGACTTAAAACAAGCTCCTACATCTTGCTGAAAGTTACTTAGGAGTTAATTTTATCTTATTTCAAGTGCACCAAGTTATTTGCACCAGGATCTGGACAAAATTACTTGGCAAGACGTTTTTGCAGTTTAACATAAAATGGGAAAAATTCAAGGAGTACAAAACAATAAAAAAAAAAGATTCATTTTGATTTTTTGTTTATATCAAGCTCTACTTTTGGTCAGATAAAACAATATTTTAGAGATCGGCTCTTCAGTGCGACATTAATACACTCATTCAAACATCTCTCCTCTTTCTGTCTGCAGCACCATTTCCTCTTTCCTCTGTTTTTTCTGCTACACTGACCCGACTCATCAGAGCCCAAAGGGCATTCAGCCCATTTCGCAGCATCGCTATGACAATCCAACAAGAAGGGGTGTTTAGTTTGACTGGTGCAGTCACCTTGATAAATGACCCCGTTATTGCTCTGACCGAGCAGCGTTCCCTGGGAATTCAGCGCTGGAGTAACTGAACACACACACACACACACACACCCCGCCGTCTCTCTGCCCCAGTCCAGCTGACACACACACTCAGATCACTTTACACGCTCACTGGGCGACAAGACTTTTAACAAATAGCTGCTTAATGAGTCTCTCTCCCTGCTGCTAATTAAATCTCTGACTAGGAAACAGTTCAAAAGGTCACAATGATATTGAGAGAGAGAGCAACAAACGATTGTTTCAGTCATTGATTATTCTGATGATTAATTGGATGAAAAATGTGCACGTTCAGCAGATTTTTCATTTATTTTATACAATATTAGAAATATATTAAAAGACAACAATAATTTAATCCTTTTTTCTAAAAAAAACCATTTTATTGCAGTAAAACAACATTCTTTTAGTCCATGCCTGATTGTTTGTAGCAAATGAATCATTTAAAGCTAAAAAATGCTTTTCAATAACGTGAAAAGCTCAGATTGACTCAACATCAATCAATCAATCAATACAATGTAGGATAATCAAACGGTTGCAAAAGATGCTTAATGGGATATTTCTGCAGAATTTGAACTGGGTGAAGCTAAAGCCAGTATGTCACCTCAGGAGTTCTGGGTACAACATATTTACAAAGAATGTTTTTTTTCTTTTATCGTAAATGCAAAATTTATACATTTTCTGTAACCACAAATTTGATGTAAAAGCGCCTCTCCTGCGGAGGTTTACCTAGTTCACAACTGGTGAACGCTGCAAAAACACAAAGTGGTACCAAGTATTTTTGTTCTATTTTTGTTGCAAATATCTTTGTACATCTGAAATAAGAAACAAATATCTTACAAGTAAGACAGATGAGCTTCTTTTGAGTCAATAGTTCATTAATAAATGAAAAAAATGCTAGTTCCTCTGGCAGATTAATTCACTTTTAACACAGGAAATAGTCTGACAGCAAACTAGCACTTTTTCATTAATATTAAGAAATTATTTACTTAAAACAAACTCCGGTTTCTTGCTGAAAAGCTACTTGAATGTTAGATTTTTCTCTTTTTCAAGTGCAACAAGATATTTACACTAGAAACTAAATACTTGGTAAGGTTTTGTGTTTTTACAGTGTTTGCATCTATTAATGTAGAAAGGTTTCCAAATAACAAGCTTCCACAAATGTTAAGATAAAGCTAAAAAAAATCTCCTGCATAAAATCACAACATGCAGTTTCAGAATTACACTAAAAAACAACTTCTGATGTATTTAGGCAATTACTCCATATGAAGCAGAAGTCATTAATCACACATATCACCAGGTCTGCACACATGAAGGAAAGTTTCCAAAACACACAACTTCACTTCTCTGTCATTTACTCCAGTAGAAAACTAGAGCTGAAGGTTCAGACCTTTGACTTGTGACCCAACTCGCCATCCAACATCGTAAAGCTATCAGGCGTAAAGTAGAGACCTTCTTCATGCTACAGTAACCCAAAGGAGAGGAGGGATAATGTATCTCCTCCAGCACCCCTGACAGTCATCAATAATTCACACACAAGCACTCTGGAACCTGAAATAAACACATAACCTCACCAGGTATAAACACAAACACGTCCAACATGGCTGCTGGAGAAAACGCTTCACCAGAGAACCACAGCTAGCAGCTGTTTTCTGCAGAAATTACAAATATGAACCAGAAAAATAGAAGCTCAACATGTTGGTGACACATATTTCCATTAGAAACTTATTGATTTGAGTTGATGTGAAGTTGGGATTTATATTTAAAGTTAATTAGAAGTTCCACTTCAGCAGATTGAAACAGTGCAGAGGTTGGAAATACGCACCAATATTTAGTCATCAGAAGTGCAAACTGACTTCAGTCTCAACATTGACAGTACAGAATATCATGTGCAAACAGTTAATCTATTCTGAGGCAGGTGGGCTGCAAAGAAAAAAAAAAAACAGGTTTCTGAAGTAAAAATGATAAAATGTCTTGTTTTAATCTGCAAAACCAGGAAGTTAAGTTACACAAAATGAAAGTCAGGCTTGTTAGCAAGTTATTGCACTAATTCCAACACATGCACTACTGTCGAAGGTTTTAAAGTACTCACCTGAACAGCAATGTAATATTTTTTTTATCTGATTAATCGTCAGAATAATCAATTCCTAAAATAACTGTTAATTGCAGCCGAAGCATCTTTTAACGTGTTTCTAATATTGTATAAAAAGTTTAAGTGGTTAAATGAAAAACCTGCAGAATAATAAATAAACCTGCAGATTAATCATCAGAACAATCAATAGAATAATCAATTACTACAATAATTAACTGCAGCCGTATCATTGTTTAATGTTCTATTGTTACTGTGTAATAAAACGTTTAAGTGGTTAAAATAAAAACCTGAACGATGTGTAAATTTTTTTAGCTGACTTTCCAATTAATCGATTAATCATCAGAATAATTTTTAGCTGCAGCACAAATATTCATGCAGCTGTTAAATCCCAGATTTAGAAATCAACCTAAGATCTGGTTGTTTCCCTTCAGGTGGAAGCAGCAACATGCCGTCACTGTGAAGGATTCCCCTCGCCCGTCTGTCTGTATCGGATCATTTGGTCGTCAGAACCAACAGAAGAAGAAGAAGAAAATACGTCTATGTGTGACAACTCACAGCCTCTCAGTCCCTCTGGGAATGTTTTTGGGGACAGAGTGGATTCCCCGGCCGTGGCAGTCCACCGTGTTCCCCAGGCAGCTGCAGGGAGCCGGACACCCTTCAGCGCCTCCCGGACCCGCCAGCACCGCCCACGCCAGCATCGTCCACAGACCCGCCGCCGACCCGGCTCCATCCTTTCTTCTCCTCGCTGGCATCCTGCTGTCCTCCACGGCTCTCCAGGTTGATCCGGACCCGATTCCCTCCTCCCGTCGCCGCACCAGCACTTCTCTGCTTGTTTGTGAAAGTGGGCAGCAGCAGCAGGAGGATGTGGGTGAAGTTCAGCTGCAGCTGAACAATCGCCACTTGAACCCAGAGAGGAATCTCTCAGAGATAAAGAGAGGGGAAAAGGACAAGTGTATCTTCTTCTTCTATTTGTCCCCCAGCTCCTCCAACTGGGTTCTTTTCCTCTGCTCCCCTGTGTCTCTCTCTCTCTCTGTGTTGCAGCTGTACAGTGCACTTGCCTCTCCCTCCACTTTTCATTGAGTCATTGTGCAGCGAACAGTGAGCCACTAGAAAAGAAAAAAGAAAAAGGGTGGGGGGGACTCCCTCAATCCCTCTCTATCTCACACACCCCAGAGTAATCATCTATCAAAAGCTTTTACAAATAGCAGCAGCGAGACTCCTCCTACACACACACACACACACACACCCAGAATGAACTCACATCTATTCAGTGTCAGCAGCCGCCTCCAGTGACAGCAGCGCTCCACTCCACTCCCCCGGCTCTCTCTCTCTCCTCTTCCTCTTCTCTCCCCTCCCCAGAGGAGGAAAAGAGCCCAGGGCTCCGACGACACGATGAGAAGTCGTGATCGCTCTGAAGCATCCGACTGGGAAACTCTGGGGAAGACGTGAAAAGAACCGGCGATTTGGTGGAGAGATGAGACAGCAGAGGAAGCTCCGCTCAGTGAAATGAACTTATCAGCATTTAAGCAATAAAACTTTGCTCTACGTTTGGACCAGTACACTGCAAAAACACAAAGTCTTACCGGATATTTTTCACCAATTTTTCATGCAAGTATCTTGTTACAGATGAAATAAGACAAAATGTCTGCACAGGTTTCAGTTTGTTTGGCAAATCCCTGCTTGCCGATACCGATTCATTTTGTCTGAAAAGAAAGTTGCTGAGATGGAAACAGTAGAGTGACAATAGTTAACTACAAACGTGCAGAAGACGACAGTTGTTGATTTTTAGACCTTTCCTGGGGTGGATAAGATCGGCTTCACGTGAAAGTATCGGCCGATCATCGATCTTACAAAATTGAAGAAATCGATTGGCCGATAAATCAGTGCACTTCTAAAAATTATCTCCTTCAGTGACGGTCTGTTGCATCCCAACACTGCAAAAACACAAAACCTTACCAAGTATTTTTGGTCTAGTTTCTACTGCAAATATCTTCATAAACTTGAAATTAGACAAAAGTAACTTACAGTAACTTTTATCAAGATATAGAGGCTCATTTTACGTCAATAATTCCTTAATATTGATGAAAAAATACATTTTCCCTTGGCAGATTATTTAACTTAAAGCAACACATTTTCCCCATAAATCAATTTACTGCCAATAGAACCAGAACTTTTCCATCCAAATTAAGGAATTATTGACTTAAAACACATCTCAGAATCTTGCTGAAAAGTTACTTGTAAGTTAGTTTGAGTTATTTCAAGTGAAACAAGACATTTGCAGTAGAAATTAGATCAAAATTACTTTACCATTGCATATTGATGTTACCGTAGCTGTCAGGCTTCAATCAATCAATCAAATTTATTTGTGTCACATTTCAGCAGCAAGGCAGTTGAAAATGGTTCACATCAAAAAACTCGAAATTCAACAATTTAAATATTACAGTTTGGTGTCGTTATGAATCAAAAATGTTGATTATGTTTCAAAAGCAACTCCAAACAGGGCAGTTTTGTCTAGATTTAAAGGAACTCAGTGTTTCGGCTGTTTTTCAGTTTTCTAAAAGTTTGTTCCAGATTTGTGGTGCATAGAAGCTGAATGCTGCTTCTCCGTGTTTGGTTCTGGTTTTAGCAGAACCAGAACCAGATCCCTCAGAGGCCTGAAAGTTTGACTTAATAACCGCTCCCAAAAAAATCATCAAATATTCACATCCACGCTAATGTTTGCACAATCACTGCCTCTGTTCCTGCTCACTTCTGTTGTTCTGCATCTTTTAACAAAATTAAATCATTATTAAAATAGACTAACAGCTAAATTAACCAAAAATAATTAATTTTAATCTAAAATAGAAAGAAAAAACTAATTGTAGAACTATTATTGAACATTACATTCCAGGGTTTCCCCAGTGTATTATAAGCCTGGCGGGCCACCAGGCTGTACTTGTGCCCCCACCAGGCTTAGCATTGCTGGTTTATTTAAGTCTTTATAGTTGACGTTCAGATATGAATCTTCCAATAGCATAATTATCAAGTGATATTTTCAAATTTCCTGTCAACTTTAAACATTTTGTATCTCAGAAACATGGCGGCCGGCTGGATGAACGACTGCTACGACCACCAGGCTTAGAAAGTCTTCTGGGGGAAACCTTGCATTTAAATTGTTTTACTGTGATCATGTTTTCCTTCATAATTCAGAGCCGAGGAAGAGCGTCGGTTAATTAAAGCGTTTATGTTGATTCCAGCAGAGCTGAAACGCCGTCAGCTGCCACAGATCTTACTCAGAAGCCTATTACAAATCTGCTGACAAAGCTTTGAAATTCAGACCTCCACAGAAACCAAGACCTTTTTAAACTGAAGAATAAAACCTGAAGTACAAGATCACACAGCAGAGATGTGGTGGGGTGAATGCAGTAATGTTGCACCTAAAACAGTTTTAAAGCTTGACCATTATCAACCGGGGTGGCACGGCGTTTTTTATACATGTGATTATTTGTGATGGTTTCTCCTTGTTCCTGCCCTGAAGGCTTTCTATGATGGGTTCGTTTAACCAGGCAGGCCTCAGAAGTTATGGAAAAACAAATTGGCTGCAGCCAGAGCCCAGCTGCTGCCTTTGTGAACAGAATGACTCATTAGGCCATAATCGGCCACAAAGCAAAGGTCAAAGACACCGACATCTCCAGGGGTGGGACTCTGTTGTTTCTGGGGCAAAATTAGCTTGTCAAGAATCAGCGGATCCATTGGGGAGACGGGTTCCTACAGACATCCAAAATTATTTCTGGAAGGCTGGAAAAGATGCTTTGAAATTACCACTGTAGATAGAGGAAAAAAGAAGAAAAAATTCTTTTTGAATTTGACAAATTGAAGATTTGTTAGAAAACAAATCAGAAATCTTTACATTAATCTCAGAAATTTTCTAGAAAAAAAACAGGAAAAATTCTGAATTCAAAAAGTCAAAAATTAGCTAGAAAATAAATCTGAAATTTTCTAAAAAAAAATAAAAAATTTTGAGTTTGAAAGTTTTTGACATTTTGAAATTAATTTCAGATCTTACTGAAAAAACATGAAAATGTCTGAATTTGAAAAGGCTCCATATTTAAGTCAATATTTAAAATAACTTGAGGGCTTCTGTTATTTCTAACAATATGATGGCATCCTCTAGTAGAGAAATAAAGAAATACATCACAATCAAACACTAACACAAATACAATCCATTGTTTCAGAAAATCTACATAAACTCACAAAACGCTGTGTGTTAGAAAATGAAGAAATTTAATCCAAACAGATGGTTTACTAAGGAACACTCTGTACAAGGTTAGCTTATTTTACATTTAAAAAAATTACAAAAACATGTAACCACAGTTAAAACCACATAAGAGAAGTCACAGGTTAATTCAACACAATAATGGGAGTGTTGTACTTGGACAAACAGAATATTATTAAAGTGACCTGTTAGCATCCCAACAATAAAAAATAGTGTAGAAATTAAAAATAAAAAAAATAAAAATGTCACTTATCTCCACAGTCTAAATTTCCTCTGCAGGCCAGAGGAAAAGGTTAGATTTACTCTGAGTGTTTATGTGTAACTTAAAAATACTTCACAGCACAATGTAACAGTTTTAAAGACTGAACATGTTCCTCTTGCTAAGAAATGATGCCAGAAATTAAATCCAAAGTGAATCTTCCAAAACCGAGCCTCTTCACAACCAAAACTTAATCTTTAGACCACAGATAAATATCAGTTTAATTCACAAAATAAAACCGATGTACGTCTAGATCCATCCAAAGCCAGAGACATGAGGTATATTATTGTCAGGTTCAGCCCTTCATCCCTTTCATCAAACCATCTGTCCTGCTTCCTCAGATCCTCCAAAAACCCAAACAAGATACAACAGCAGCACATTTACAGCTCAGGTAAGAATAAAAACCTTAAAGGAGAAACGTTGCTCCATCACATGATAAATCGCAGGTTACTGTAACGAGGCCTCCAAACAGAAATCACTTTTACTATATTAAGGAAAATTCTGCTATGGAGAACCAGTTGAGATCTTTAGAGAGGCCGGGTCAGTGTCCATCTACGACGGCGTATTGGGCCAAATGTAGAGTGAAAAAAGTAACATTTCCACCAAAAAAAAATAAAAAATTTGAAACTAATGAAATTTCTCAGTTTGAAAAGTTAAAAAATTTCCTAGAAAAAAACTAAAATTTTGAGATTTCAGAAATTTTCTAGAATTTTCCTTTTTTTTTTAAATGCAGTTTAAAAAATTGAAAGTGAAAACTCAGAAATTTTATAGGAAACAAGAAAAACTGAGTTTGAAAAGTCAAATAGTTGCTCGGGAATATAAAATTCAAAATTTTGAGATTAAACTCAGAAATTGTCTAGAAAGATAATAGTGGAAATTTCTCAGTTTCAAATTCAAAAATTTCAAACTATTGAAAATTTTCTTAGTGTCAAAAGTTCTCTAGAAAATTTATGAGAATCTAAAAACAAAAAAAATATTCATCTTTTCAAACTCAAATTTTCAAGTTTTTTGTTTTCTATTAAGTTTTTTGTTGGAAATTTTGCTCCTCTTTTTGTTCTACATGTAATGGTCCTAATGTGCCATCAAGTCACAAAAAACCTCCTTATTTCAAAACAAAAAACAAAAGTGTTGATGATTCTGCAAAAGTAAAAATCAACAATCTGATCTTCAATCTACTTTCTTTTATGTCTGCTTTACCCAATCTAAAGATTTCTCAGATTAAAGTCGCCTGTTGTGCTTTTTGTTGATTTCTGCTCAATCTGGTGGGAAAAAATCCCTTCCTTCAACTTCCACTTAAACCACCAACAAATTCTCCAAACTCCATTAGACAGAAATAACTTCCTGTCATCAATGAACCCAAATAAAAAAAACACCTCAAAATAAAGGTAATGTTACATTTGATGTGCCATTAAAATACAACAGACTTGATGTTCTCATTTGAACAGCATTCTAGTATGAGCTCAGCTAAAACGTTTAAAAATTACACTGAAAAAAGAGAACAGGAAATCCAACTTAAATAAATTTAAATTAATTAGTCACAAATAATCAAATTAAGCTTACCCAAGTTAATTTATTAAGTTTATTATGTATTTTCAAGGTAAACAAATGTAAATAATGTAAGCTTGACAAACTTCATTCAATTATTGGTGACTAATTAACACATTTTTTTAAAAGTTGGAGCTCCAGTCTCTTTTTTTCAGTGTAGGATGTCCCAAAAAACCAAAGTATAAAGCTCACTGACATTGGATCAATCACCTCACTTTTACAAACGGCTCCCAAAATTACACAATTCCCATTAAAAAAAAGACACACATTGTATATATAAAACAATTTCTACAACATTTATACATATTCTGCATTTTTCAGAGTGTCAGTGGTTTCCCTTTAAATAGCAGAACCCTGAAGCTAATCCGCTAGCTGCTGGTATTCGTCACATGTATTATTACTACTCTAATCTGTAAGCATTCCTAAAATGTTGTCTTTCTAAATAAAACATGCAAACTTGTATAACTATTTGTACCACTTTATGACTTCGGTTCTGATGGCTCAATCTGACATTAGTCACAGCTGGAAACAACCTAAATATTCACATGTGTAATGGCTGTGTAGTACTGTCCTGGTCCAATCTTGGTTCATATTGACACTTCTTGAGCCGGAGAGAAACACATCCTGGAGACGGAGGGAGAATCCTGCCGAGAAAAGAGAAGCAGGAGTTTAAATGACACATCAGGTCAGACTTTCAAACAACGTAGGATCCACAGTCACAAAACAATAGTTACAAACTGAACAAACAAACCATGTAATATCTGGGGATGTTTTTCCAAATATATGCTGTATTTACGGTTCATTCTGCTTTAAACTAAACAGTTTATTTGTTTAGAAAATCACAATCGAACTCTAATGAAGACTGAAATCGTAGGCATTGAAGTGAACTTTAGTGCGGTTTGAAACCGCTCCAAAAGCAGGAAGTGGACTATAGAGCAGAGCATTCTGGGTAAATACAATCAAAACGAGCACAAGAGTCTAACGCTGGAAGGAGAAATGGCTCACGGTCTTTTATCAGACAAAGGAGAAATCCTACAAACTCTAAAAATCTGACGCTATTCCATTTTTGTTTACATTTTGCAAAGAAAGAAGTTGCGCTCATGTCTTCTTCAGAGGTTTTTGTGTCGTTTCCTTCAGTGCCGCGCCGCCACAGGCGAGGAGGGGAACAGGTTTTTTAATTAGTTTAGATCATGTGAGACAGAGCAGCTGAAAATGTAACAAATGTTGTAATTTTAGTTCAAGCTGATAGAATCAAACTTGAACATGTTGTAGGGAACAAAAGAGCAGCTAATTTTAATCCAGTCTGTCTTATCTGATAAATCTTCATACTCCAGGGTTACTTGTGGAGAAAAAAAGTTAATCTCTGATGCGTCTTCCTTCTGACTGTTTGGGATTTCTAGTGAGTCATTTTATTTTCCAAGAGAAGAAAAATGGAGCGTCCAATTTTTCCCAAGAAAATCCATCAGAACTGAAGAAGAGACTGAAGCCAAAAGCTTCAGATTTTCATTTCTCAAGCAATGAAAATCTAATCTGCGTTATCTCAAAAATCCTAAACGTACTTCTTCCTTTCTGAGTGTGTTGGGGACAAACTATAGAAACCAAGAAAACATCAATGGTTTCTGTGTTTTATAGTACAAACAGGTTTGAGTTTGTCATACCTTAGAAACCTTGAGAGGTTTGTTTTTATGAAAGATAAAATCTGGATTTTTAACTACCAGTCCTGCTTTCCCCATGACAGGACCGGCTGACGAACTGTTCACCTGTAAAACATGAACAGAAAACAAAGATATCGGCATGTAGAGATGCTGTCACAGTGCCCCCTGGTGGATGATGAACTACAATGCTTCACATTATTACAGAGTGATAAACATTTGGAAACTCAAAGCTCACCGACTGGAGATTTTCTTTTCCTAATTTTTTTCCAGCGGCTTCAGGTGAGATGTGTCTGTCTCTCATCTGCTCGCCTCGAGCTTTTCGCTAGTGACACAGAAATGGGTAAAAAAAAAAATTAAAAAAGCAAATGACACCAGAATTTATGATTAAAAAGTAAAAATATTTCTAAAATAAGTCAACTATTGAGTAAAATTATATTCTTTACAGTATAACTGAATGTGTATTGCTTCTTTAGTACAATGCAATGTTTCCACATTCTGTCACATTTCATTAAACCAAAGGCCAACACAAAATATAGAAAAATTGCAAAGAAGGGGAAAAGAAACATTAAATAAATATTTGAAAAGTGTGGTATTCATTTATGGTAAACTTTGAACCAAAATGCAACTTTTTGCCAAACTTCGAACCAAAATGCAACTTTTTGCCTTCAGAATTAATCTAAATGTAGGGCTGGACAACATGGCTGAAAAATGTATTAAACATATTATATCAATAATAATTATTATTATTATTTTAATATCTGAAATACTACCAAACTGGTGGTGGGATCGTTCCAGTTTTATCCACAGTTTTCACTCAACGCTGTTGTATTTCATCTTTAAGCAGTTATGAGGCATGGTGGAGAAACCTGAAACTGCTGCTGCGCCAGTCACTCAACAAGGTGTTGCTAGGTAACCAAAGAATGAGTGAGTTGCTAGGTAACCAAAAAGTAATTCCACACTCTTTGCTTAGCTAGCAGAGAGAAGTTGAGCAGCTCAAGTCTTTCCTCTGCCTACATCTCCCAGAATGCCATGAGGTTCTGGATCAGAGTTCAGTGAACTTATCAGATGTATTATCTGTTGATATTTATTATGCGTCTATCGCGATAAATATCGTTATTGATTTATTGTCCAGCCTTATCTAATTAGTAAAAAAATAGATTCTCAGCATAAAGGCAGCTGTTCTCATAGGTTTTGTTAGAGAAAAATCAGAGAACAAACAGCATCATGAAGGATAAGGAACACATCAAACTTTGTGTTTGTCCACAATAAAAATACATCCTGGCATTTATGGTTGCAAAAAGAGACAAGATGCACATTTCTTACCTTGATAAGGCCACCAAAGGAGCGGGAACGAGGATGCTTCTTACTGGCGGCTGGAGGGAGCAGATGATCTTCGCTAGACGTTCCTGAATGAGTCTGTTTGACGAGCTGGACAGAAACACAAAGATCAGAAAGATCCAAACAGACAAAGTTTGGCTTCATGATGAGCAGCCAGCTTTATGTTTCCATTCTAAGCCAGGGATCTGCAACCTGCAGCTCTTTGGACCTTTCACAGTGGACATTAATAACTTTGGCAAAAAGTAATAAAATAGTAAAGATATAACAACAAATGCAAGTTTGAGCATAGTTTACTTTTTTTGATGGGATATTTGCAGTAAATATTCACAAAAGAACAATACTAAAATAACCAGTAACATTTATTTATATATTTTTTGTCATTAGATTGGAAACTTTGTTCATTTTCCAAATCAGAAATCAGCTTTACGTTAGGGCATCAGTTACTGCAACTAACGATTATTATAATAATCAATACAACCACTTATTTTGACGATTAATCAGATTTAAAAATTGGCACAACCTACGCATTTTTCATTAAGCACCTTTTTATACAATATTAGAAATGCATTAAAAGATGCAAAAAACAAATAATTGTTATACTTTTTTTGGCCTGAACTATGGAATAAAGCAACAAGGAACTGCATTTTTGACTTTTGGTCTTTTTGGAACTCCGTAAGCCAGAAACCCACGGTGCATCAAGTGGCTATTTGAGTTGAATTCACTTTTGCTTTGATTACCATGAAGTCTTACGTTTTTCGATTTTTGAATTTAGTTTTTTTGGACAAATCAACAAAAATTTTCCCAACTCAACCTGTCGGACAAGTTTCTTCTTCTTGGCGGAGTCGGGCATGTTCTGGTGAACGTGTCTGAAGAGCTCCTTCAGGGCCTCCTCTGTGTACTGCTGAGCAGGCGACTGACTCTGCTCCTGCACGGCGCGGACCGGACCGGCTGTCCGCTTCAGAGGCGACGCCGTTCGCTGGGCAGGAGAGCTGCTGACTGCCAGCAGCTCCAGGTCATCCTGAGACCAAACAGAGAAAAGAAAAATCACACTTCAAACAGGAAGCTCAAGCTTTACATTTAAAAAACAATTCTTAGAACGGAGTTCTGACGGATCAACATACATATGCTTTTATTTAAACGGCCATATGACCGTCATTAACAGCTGTATGACATCCTGACTTGGTGTTAATGTGCTTTTAAATCACCACAATCCATGTGTAGCAATATAGTTATCATTAAAAACAATTAACTGACTTAATTTTTATTTTTTTACTACTTTTACCCTTAAAAAACTGGCACAGTACAATCAAAGTCTGAAGAGGACATCTCTTGTCTTGCCACCATTTTGTAAAATGTTCATTTATATTTGAGCAGAATGGATAATTATTTTTCTTTGAAAATCTTCAATAGACAAAATAAAAAGAAGAGAAAAATTTGGCTCTTCAAAAAACTGACATCGATGCTGAAACTCGTTTAAAACAGTAAAACTAAGAAACGTTTAGCTCACCTTACTCTGCAGAACCTTGGTTCCGTTAAAACGGGCCCTGGAATATTCCCTCAAATAGACCGGAGCCTGAAAAAGCGACAATTATCAGGAAGTTAGTGATGAGAGGAACAGATAAACAACCCGCCACACGTTTCTGGTAAATTCTGTTTGCAACTTGTCAACATGCTGGATCACTGATTCACTCAGGGCTGGAACTATCAATTATGTAGGTAATCAATTATTCTACCGATTATCTTATAGGTTATTCTGACGATTCAGCAGATAAAAAAAAAAAAAAAAAAGGTAAATTCTCCAGGTTTTTCTATTTAAGTTTTTTTAATAGACTTTCAGAAATGCATTAAAAGATGCACATAAATCATAAATTAAAATGTAATTTCTAATGTTATTTAGTGAACACTTGATCATTTGTAGCAAAGGATTTATCTGCAACTAAAAGAAAATACTGTCTTTAATCTGATGATTATTTTTTTGATTAATAAAGGATAGAAAAAGTGCATAATAGTACTTGAGGAGTACTTTTACTCGTCAAATACCACTTGACGAGTTCTGGGTAAATTGGGGTACAAAGAAAGTCTTTTGTCTTAAATGCTAAATTTAGATATTTTTGTACAGTTTTGACCTAATTATAGCTCTGATTGTGTTCTTTCAGCAAATCCTCATTTTTAAAGTCTGCATACTCCAGATAATGATTAATCAGTTATTAAACTAGTTGATATCTATTCCTGTAGTCGATTAATCATTTCAACCTTCAGCTCACTAATAAGATAAGATTATTCTGCAGAGTGTGTATAAACCAGTCACCCTGAAGAGCTTCTGTGAATGCTTGATGAGGAAGGCCGTGCTGTTGTTCAGTTTCTTCAGATTGTCTTTAAGGTCGCCGGCTGACATCTGGAGGCAGGAGAAAAAGTCAAAAAACAACAAACTGCAGCACTGCAGAGAACCTCTCAATGTTTTAATGCCAAAATGTGCAGAAAATGTGACATTTAGGCCTTATGCACATTTAACCAGGTCTTTAGAAAAACAAATATCTCTGTCAAATAATTTGAAAAGTAAGTTAGTACGCACAAGATCCATTTCAGAAAAGTTTTCATTCATATAGACTTGAAAAATCCGCCCCCGAGCGTTGTTTTAAACATGCCAAACCTATAGGGGGCAGTGTAGCACAAAGCTAAAACGTGTCAACGCATCAGATTGCTTCAAAACGACCACCACTTCCTGTTAGGAATTAAACATGGCGCCAGGAAGTTCATTTATGTGGATAGTATATATATTGAACAACGTTTAAAAGTTTTTTTAACATATAAAGTTATTAAAACACTAGAACAGGGGTGGCCAACCCTTGTCCTTGAGAGCCAGTGTCCTGCAACTCTTAGATGTCTCCCTGGTCCAACACACTTGAATCCAATAGCTGAATCACCTCCTAAGTGCAGTCAGGTTCTCCAGAGTTCTGCTAATGACCTCATTATTTGACTCAGGTGTGTGGAAGTAGAGACACATCTAAAAGTTGCAGGAGACCGGCTCTCGAGGCCTGGAGTTGTCCACCCCTGCACTAGAAGATGTGGATAGGGAATCATGTCAAAGCAAATATGTAGATGTATTGGTGCATTATTTGGCGCTAAATCTCAGTTTTCCACAAATAAACACACAAACACAAATACAGAGTTTCTAGAAATAATCATTTTTAGGGACATCAAACTGGGTTTTTGTGTGGATGAAAGCCAAAACAAAGAAAAACTTCTTTGTTTTCCCAGATATCTGACCAAATGTGGACTTAATGGGTTATAGGATGGAATTGATTTGGATATTTATCCCATCTTACATGTCTGGGCCAGAGGACATGCGGGGCAAACATGAGCGCCAGGTTGTAGGCAGACATCTTGTTCTTGTCCTGCTGCTTGGCGGTGTGGTACAGCAGGTCCAGCAGCAGTTTGAGCAGCGAGCGGTTGGCCTGCGGTAACAACAGGAAGAGGAGCTGCAGGGCCTCGATCTGACGCTCCTTGTTTGGAACCGCTGTTTTATTTCCTTTTTCATCAAACAGAGTCATGTCTGGAAGAAAGTAAGTTTAAAATGCAAACGTTCAGCCTTTCTGTATGACAGCATATCACTGGAGATGAAAAGAAAATGATTAAAACACTCAGCTATTTTCTATAAAAACCCCAGACATTTTGAGATTAATCTCAGAAATATTTTAGAGAAAAATTTTGAATTTTCTGAGTTAGAAAAGTCAAACATTTGCTACAAAAATTTATAAATTTTCTAGAAAAAAAACCCATTAAAGTTTCTGACTTTGAGCAGTTGAATATTTGCTTTAAAAACTCAGAAAATCTCTAGAAAAAAAACTTGGAAATTTCTGACTTTGGAAAGTCAAGAATATGCTGCAGAAAACCTCAGAGATTTTAGACGAATGTCAGAAATTGCTTAGAAAATAATTTGAGTTTGGAAACTCAAAATTTTGCTGAAAAATTTCAGAAATTTTGAAATTAATCTCAGAAATTTTAGAGAAAAAACACGGACATTTCTAAGTTTGAATATGCTTCAGAAAAATTTAGAAATTTTTGGAAAACTCATAAATTTTTAGAAAAAAAAAAAGACATTTCAGTTTGAAAAATCAAAAATTTGAAAGTATATGAAAAAAGCCATGTTTTTTCTATAAAATTTCAGAGATCAATCTAAAAACTTCTTAGTTTTTTTTTAATGGAAATTTACTCATCCATTTTCCCTTCCATATAAAATGGCCTTAATACGCCGTCGTATTTCTGTGGCTAAAACCACGGGCATCATATTTTTAAATATTTCTTCCACAGCTTTATGTGCATGGATTTTCCTACCAGCTATCTTTAGGTGCACATGGAAGTGTCGGTGTGTCAGCAGAGGCTCCGGCAGCTCTCCCAGAAAAGTCTTTAGTAGAGAGGCAACATCGTTGGGGTGAAAATCTCCGGCCTCCAGGTCGACATCCGCCCCGCCGTTAAGGAGCTCCTTTAAGGCGTGCTGCCGAACGCTGTTCCCCGGCACCCGGAACAAACCCTCCACATGCAGATCTGAGCAGTAAGTCAGAAAAATATTGCACCATTTCAAATTTGAGCAGAGCAAATAAATATAATAAAATTAATATTTTGTTAATTGTCGGCCCCTTCAGATTTCCCAAAGGTGTGAAAATAACCTCAGCAAAGCAGAATCTGCTGTGCATAATAAAAGATTTCTACAACGCTCATGCTTTATATTTCAAACATTCAAAATATGGAGGGAAAACAGATTAATTGATCCTTGGGATAAAAAAACATTTGCAGTGAAACATTTAGACCGCATGCTAATTCCCAACTTCTAAGTTCAACACCAAGATCCATAATCTCATCACTAACTGCTTAAGGGTGAAAGTACGTAAGAACACAAATTATCATACCAATAAAACAAAAGCTCCTTTTATTTATTTGTCTTGAAGTCATTTTTTTACTCCAGAGAAAGACGAGGTTGTCCAAAGCTGGGATGGAAGAACTAGCAGAGGTTTATGATGTCTTACTTTTGCTGAGGAACTCAATAAGCTGATAGATCTGTGCAATGCAGCTCTCAGTCAGCGTGGTTCCAAAGACGACGCCTTTATCTGTTACAGCATGGAGACACGTGATTAATCATACAGTCAAAGTTACAATTTATTCATTATTTTATGAAAACATAACATTATCATTTCAGATTATGTCTGATAATGCTTTCATGTTAAATAAATAATGTAATTTTGTGTTGTATTGTATTTTGAATTGCAACACATCCAGTGTGAAAAACTGTCTTTATGCCAATAATATTGAAAAAACAAGAAAGAAAATAAATTAACATCACAAATGAATAAGTTTGTTCATTTCTTAAAAATAAAACATGATGTGCCACAATCCTCCAAACACTTCCTGTTGTCTTTTTCTTCACTTTTTCCACCAGTGGTCCAGTTATGATCACATGACTTATGTGATGTGAAAAAATTATTGCTATTGCAGTTTTACAAAATCCACTCATTTCAATAGGGCTGGAAAAAATAGAAAAATCACCTCCTCCTACCTAAGTTTTTTCTAAATTAGCACGTTTCTATTAACTGATTTATTTCTGTAATTTGCGCATTTATAGAGTCAAAAGAAATGCAGCAAGTGTGATGTTTTAGTTTCACTTCAGCTGCATCTTTAACAAAAATGTAGAACAGGTTAAAAATGCAGCTTAGCAGACTCAAAGTGATGAACATAAACAAACATAAAATGTGTTTTTGTTTTCTAAATGGGGGGCAATGAAGTGCTGTGAAGTTTAATGTTAGCAAAAAATGAATTTTTTTGTTGAATTTCTCAACAAAAAAGTTGAAAGCTAGCATTTAAATTACCGGTTTTACTTAGATTAAGATTTTAAACCAACCATTTAAATTATATCCAAGTTTGTGCACAACTTCTAAAGCATAAAAAAATCAAATATATTCAGTTTTTTAGAACACATTCCATATCCATTATTTTTTTCACTTTTAAATTAAAGACAGTAATCATGACCACGTGATGCGAGTGATTTTTACCTTTTCGCTTAAGGAAGTTGAAAGAGCGGAAAAAGCCTCCATTTCCACTTGTCGGAGTTTTGGGACAATCCTCACCAAGGAGCTGGGCGAACTCGGTCCCAGGAAGGTCGATGAGCCTTGTTATGTTACTGAGCACAAGCTCCAGGAACGCTTCAGGGTTCTCATGGCGGAGTTTCTCAACAAAAAAATCTGGGTTGAAGATGACAGGCGGTCTGACAGAACCAGAGGAGCCGGGCGACTCCTCACAGTGGGTCACCATGCTTCTGAGAAGGAGACGCACGACAATCAGGCAGGAAGTTAACTGAAGGTGAAAATGAGATGTGTGTGACTGCGACATCTTTATCAAAAAATTATTTTTACATTTTCAATTTCACAAAAAGAAAAGTGGAAACATACTAAAGACAAAACAGGGAGAAGATTCTACCTAACCCAGTGGTGTCCAAACATTTCCCAAAATGGACCAGAATCCTAAAGTTGAAAGTACGTGGCTTTAGGATTCCTGTTTTCCAGCTTAAAACACAGAATATTGTTATTTCTGTTTGCTCAGCAATAAACTGAACATATTTTTTAAGGAAACAAAGTGGGTATTTTTTGTCTTTGCTAACTTTTTGGGTTATTTTTTCAGGGTTTTTTATTGCCAGCAACAAAAACAAGACATTTCTTCAAAAGCATCCTTCTTCAATAAACCCAATATAATGAATGGATGTGCTCTACTTTTTGTTTGCTTGTTTGTAAATAAAAGTTACTGTATATTTATATCTCTACTTAAAATGGAGTTAAAATTAAAATAAAAAATACTTCATGCCTACGACTTTCCATCAAACAATTAAATTTTTCATTGAAATTCTTGTTTTAAAAAATAACAAAAGTTCCCAAAAGAGGGGCAAATTTCTAACATTCTGGACCTGCATGCAGTCAAGAGACACAAAAATTATCCGCAAGTCCACAAACTGCCCCCTTGCCACACTTTGGACCCCCTGACCTAACCTATAGTCTGATGCTTATTGCAATGCACAAACAAACATGAACATCTTGTACATTTTTTCAAATTATCTAACTCAATTGCACTTTTTTTTTTTTTAAATCTGCACTGTATTATTTTTTTTACAGTAAATTTGCTTTGAATGTTCAGTCTCTGATTGTTCTATTTATGTTTTTATATATAACCTTAGTTTGAATATTTATGCTGCCATTTAAATTTCTCCACTGCTGGAAAGTAAAACTATTATTGGTTTACTTAACCATTTTATAATTCCAGATCACAAACCGTATTTCAGAAGAATTTGTTCGGTTTGGAATGATTTGATTCCGTTTTAGTCATTTCATTTATCTTACATAGAAAACTGTATCAAAGAGTATTTGGGACAACTTAAATAAAACACTGCCCTCAAAACACATAAGAACCAAATGCTAACTCCAGGATCGTCACCTAAAACGTATAAGACCTGCATTTTCTCAATTAAATACTTTGATAGTAGTAAACATTAAGATAAAACCCAAACTGTATCCGGTCTCGCGTTTTAATGATAAATGTCAGGCAAAGTCAACGTTAGCAAGCTAACCGCAACGTCATGCAGTTAGCTTCTCTTGAAACCTGTTATTGCTCATCACTGCGCTAAAAACTGCCATAGGAAACAGCTAACGTTCAACGTAAGACCTCGGAAATGTTGTCTCTTCTCCAGTGTTGGAACTGACAAACACCAAATGACGGTAATATTGTTGATTTACCTTCTATCTTGCGTGCTTTCATCAACATCTTTCCCTGCAGCCATGTTCAGTTTGAATCCTCCGCTGTTGTCCTTAAAGCTCCGCCCACCTCAACAGCCATTGGTCAATTCTTCAACGTAGGCGGCACGTGGCGACTCTGATTTGCATGTACCTTCCTGTGATTGGTCTGTTTGAATTTACTGTTTGTGTCAGTACAAAAGCATGAAGCTGGTTGATATACACAAAATTTCGGGCATTATTACTATTATTAATGCTCCTTATTTTCAAATATCGCCAAAGTAAACTATACAAATCACATTTTGTCATCGACTCCCTTTATTTTACAGGATATGCTTTCAGTACTGTCAAATTGTGAAATGTTTTCAATTCAGATAACATTTTACAAACGTATTCGCGACGACTTGTTAATGTTAAATACGTACTTACTGACCAAGCAAGCCGATAAAGTTAACATGCAAGTCATGGCTATACAACAAAAACTTGAGTGGAGCTTAAAAAGAAAAATTTGGCACAAATTTAAATTTATTGAGGGTTATTTTACACAGTTCACACAGGTTCTAAGTCATATACACCGAATCAAACTGTGGAAAAAAATATTCAAATAAGAACTCCGTTTTTATTTGGGAGTCTTAGGAGTTTGCAAACTCCCAAGACTGTAATATTTCCCTTTAACACTGAACATTTTCTCTTTTTTTCCCCAGACAGCATCATCAGTATTATTTTACTGAATAAAATTCAGTAAAATAAAATTGACTGAATTTAATTTTAATACCTCTGAATTCAGTAAATTGGAAAATAAAATTGGATCCAATTACTGGGTACTGTTTAGTGGTATTTGTTCTCCTGAAAAACAGTGATGAATTTTTGAAGATCATAATTTTATTGTTATCACAGCAAATAATGTTGTGATGCCTGCGTACACCCTCACTAATATTCAATTAAATGTCCCTTCACACATTGGAGAGAAACCACACAACCAGTACATTTATGAATCAGAAACGGAGCTCCTTTGGACCTATAGTTACTGTCCACCTTTGCTTATTTTTGGGACAAAAAAAAAGCTCTTACGTTCAGTCCATTTCTGCTAAATGTAGTTTGGTTTATAATATTTTAGCCTGTATGAGAATTAGAGAAAATTCACATTTAAAATTCACCTGTGAATATCACTGCATCATCTCTAAAAGTAGAGTAAACAGCTTGTCTTTCTCCTGGAGGCGTGACGTCTCTGCGGTGAGGAAATTGGGCTCCATATGTTGGTCTAATCCGGCCCAGGTGGTCCTGTCCGCTTCTATTAGACGAGGTTCCTGCAGGCCAAATCTGCCGAGCCACAGTGTAATCTTAAGCTTTCCTCCAGATCACAGCAGAACCGCGCAGGGAAAGCTCTGGCTCTCATTCAGAGACACTTTTTGTTGTTTCAATAAATGTGTGTGGAGAGAATAATAGCATAAATTGACATCTATAAAACCTTTTGTTTGTCAAATGAAAAATAAAGTGCAGAAGTCACAACAGAAATGCACTGAATGAACCGGTAACAGAATTAAATGCAGAATTTTCTTTTATTGCTTCAAAGTTCAATTAAAGTGAAAAATAAATTGTATTTTGAACAGAGTGAATCAAAAATTCTGAGAAATGACACAGTCAATGCTGGCAATATAAAAATAAATAATATCCAATAAATAAATTAATAAATATTATAAATATTTTATTTTTAAGGTTTCCTATGCATTTGTTCAAGTCTAACTTTTATGCAAACTAAAATTCATACAAATGTAAAAACCATAAAAATTATGAATTATATTTTTCTATAGTGGATGGATGGTATGTGTGAGTACACTGTAAAAACACAATCTTACTAAGTATTTTTGGTCTAGTTTCTCATGCAAATATATGACTACACTTGAAAAAAAGACTACATTAACTCACAAGTAACTTTTCAGCAGATTATTTCACTTACAACCAATACGTTTTCATCAATATTAACTAATTATGTGTTTTCCAGGCACATGGTGCCATCTTATAGCACAATCAACTAACTATGTTAACTTGAAAAAAATTATATATATATCTATCTATCAAAAATGACTTAAAATAAATTTTACTTTACAATTTAACACCTTGAAATTGAGTCTCTGCCTCATTAAAACCTCCTTCAGGAAGTCATAGATAATGCTTCCCTTTTAAGGAATTATTGACTTAAAACAAGCTCATAGAAGAAGTTACTCGTAAGCTGGTTTTGGATTATTTCAGGTGTACTGAGATATTTGCAATAGAAACTAGATTTGTGTTTAGTGAGATGCCTTCACTGCCCTGCTGGCTAAATTAAAAGCTAACAACGTCTAACTGCAGCTCCTTATTTTAATTCACAGCTCCCCTCTCCAATCAGACAGTTGAGTTTCTTCCACCACGCCTCTGACAGGCTCTTAATCTTATCGGGGGTTTTCTTCCTCAGAGTCATCCTCTGCTGCTGGACCACATTACTGTCTGTCTGCTGGAAGCTAGCTAGGATGGCGCCATCAAATGTGTCCTTCAGGTTCTTCTGGGTCAACGCTGAGCACTCTGTGAAGCCCACCGCCCCAAGCTCCAGCGCCAGCCTGAGGCCTTCCTCGGTGCTCACTGGCCGCTGCTGGTTCTGCGCCAGGTCGATCAGAACTTGCACGTCTTCTCTCAGGTCCAGCTGGGTGCCGACCAGAACCAGGGGAACGCCGGGGCAGAGCTGCTGGATCTCAGGGGCCCATTTGTTGGTGAGGTTTAGGAAGGAGCAGGGGCGCACCACGCTGTAGCAGAGGAGGAAGACGTCGGCGTTTCTGTAGCAGAGCGGCCGGAGGCACTCCAACTCATCCTGCAGGGAGAACGAACAGAGGAGACCGACGTCTCACATCAAACTTTTACTAAAGACGTCTTAAAACGAGCTGTAATTCCCCTACAAAACCTTCAATCTGTGTTTGTTAAGGAATGTCTACAGCTGAAGATTGAAACTTCTGCATTTTAGAGCCTCTAAGCAAGGTGATTTATTGACTTGTAGGAGCCATTTTTCTACGGTGGCCCCGAGGTGCAAACCACTTCAGCAAATTGAAAGCACAATTACAAATTACAAAAGTGCTACGACATTAATGAAAACGCTACAACATGAATAAAGAGCTACAACATGAATAAAAGCGCTACAACATGAACGAAAGCGCTACAACATTAATGAAACCGTTTGGATCACCGAGAACATTCATGTTTTTAAAAAACACGTTAAAGCCAGAATAACTTCTGGTTCAAAAGTAAAAACGAGCTGCAGTCCAATCAGCGATTTCTTTGGTCTCCCACTGGAACATACCTCTTCCGTTATGTTCATGTTGTAGCGCTTTCATTAATGTTGTAGCCCTTTTGTAATTTGTAATTGTGCTTTCAATTTGCTGAAGTGGTTTGCACCTCAGGGCCACCGTATTTATCCTTTCCTGTGTTTATCGCCATCAGGGGGCGTATTTCATTTTGAGTTCTGGGTGTCTGATGGAGGATGGGGTTATTTAAGGTCAACCATGATTCTGTTCAGGTGTTGTTAATGGGAAAAGGCAACAGTTTTCTACTGTGCTTTGTTTGGATTGATGTCGAATTTATGTGGATCTAAATGGAAATAGTACAACAATGGACATTGTTCTGATAATAAATGAATTTATTATAAGTCAAACTAAAGATCGACATTATGAATCTTAATTGAGCGCACGTAAAATCAACGCCTTTCAAGAACAACAACCAGTGGCCTAAAATATAGGATATTAGCCGCTACAGACTAGAACCACTTTAATTATTAAAAAAAATTAAAAATGCTTTTTTTTTTTTTATCTATGCACAAGATTTGCTGAAACTGAGTCAAACTAAAGCGAGTTTTCATTTGGACCTGTTGGTCTAAAACAAAGATTTTCTCTATTTTCACACGTGGTGTAATCTATATAAGCTGTAAATGTTGACAGGATAAAACAAATGCAGCGCATTATAACCATTTATTAACCTAAACATAAAGACTCTATAAGAAAATATTCCATGTCTGAGGTTTTTCAGCAGAAATTGGGTGTTCAGTCATTTAATAAACACCAGTTACACAGCTTAGAAATTCAAATACTGACTTATATTTGAACTGCTTGCAGATTGTGTTTTTTGGGGGGTTTTTTACATATAAAACTCTGACACCTCGAAATAAAATCTAATGCAGTCAATTAAATTCGGAAGTCCCTTTAATTTTTCTCATTTAGCAACTCTGCAATTATTACTAAGGTAAATTATGTGAAGTTATGTTTGAGGTTGTATTGTAAAGTCTTCATGTTTTCCCTTCAAATCTCTTTTTATATAGAAAAATCATTAAATAAATGGTACAATTAACATGATCACAAGAATAGTCATTACCTTTCCAAAAAAAAAAACACCTTAGCAGATTCTTATATTACTGTATCTGCGGGATGTTTTACAGGGAAATTAACAGGGTAAAACTGAAAAACTGGAGTTTTCTTTTTATCCTGTAGGCGGCGTTGCTTAGCTACCACACAGGTTCAGACCAGGACAGTAAAAACAACAGAGAGAAAACGATCTGCCAACAGAGGAACCAAACACAGGAACGACTTACATTGACTGATCCATCAACTGGGCCCCATTTCTATCATGGCGACGCAGGGAAGAAATGATCAGAGTTTAAACTTGCAGCTGCCAAACACTGGAGAGAGAACTCATACATGTCCTGTAGTCATTTAACAAACAAGCAAAAACAAACCCACCTGTCCAGCGGTGTCACACAGCTGCAGTCTGACTGGTTTCCCATCAACCACAACCATCACTGCAATAAAAATACAAAAACACCAAACAATGTTTTCCAGTTTCACACTTTAACATTTAAATTGATTCTTTGTCAGAAAACATCGCTAAAAACGCTAAACCTCTGCAGGTCAGACAACCCACACTGTGCGTAATTCCCACACCGCGCCACGCTGACAGGGGAGCTCACCGGTGAAGTTGTCAAACGCCGTGGGAACATACTCCGTGGGATACCCGTTGGTGGTGTAGCTCACGATCAGGCTGGTCTTGCCCACGGCTCCGTCTCCGACCAGGACGCAGTTCAGTTTGCGCTCAGGAGTGGAACCGGACCAGCGGCGCTTTGCGCTCTGAGGGAAGTCCCGGTTCTTGAAGAGCCGCGGCGGTACCGTGGGTCGGTCTCCACCGTCAAACGGCTCTGAAACGCGGCAGGGCTTCTGGTTCCCCACGTCGCGGGGTAACATGCCTCTCTCTCGATTGGGTCCTAAATACTACTCGGGTTAGACG
Organism: Brachyrhaphis roseni; assembly: GCA_903066815.1. Classification (NCBI taxonomy): domain Eukaryota; kingdom Metazoa; phylum Chordata; class Actinopteri; order Cyprinodontiformes; family Poeciliidae; genus Brachyrhaphis; species Brachyrhaphis roseni. The sequence goes on from CAEFZY010068035.1 coordinate 39,449, forward strand.
CGCCGCTCCATCTCTGTTGACGCTCGAGTTGGCAGCAGCAGCAGCAGGTCGGTAAGCGGGTTTACTGTGAAGTGTGTCAGTGGTGTAAAGCAGACTGAAGTTTCTCTGCGCAGCGGGAGCAGCTGATTGGCATTCTCTACATCTGTCATGGTCGTGCGTCTTAAGAGGCTTACTGAGCACAACACCATCTGAAGCTCCAGGGCTTCCCAGTGAAACCAACCCCGCTTACTGGAATCCTTTGATCCAAACACACTGCCTACATCTTTTAAAAAAATGTTATTTAAACAGTCAAACTCACTTTGCTCACATTTATTCATTATTTTATTATATGTTACATTAATATGAAAGTTTGTAAACGTAGAATTTTTTTCTCTAGATTATGAGTTATAAAAAATAATATAAAAACAGATACATTTCACAGCTTTGAAAACATTTATTTTCCATCTGCCTTTTAAAACTTTAGTTAAGAAAGTGTTTTGTCGCCCTCTAATGGTCAATCCACTAACTGCAACAACAGTCATGGACAGTTCCACTCCTGTAAAGTCAAAGTTTATTCATTTACAACCACCTTCACAATAATTACAACATCATAGACAGATAAATTATAAAATAAGAAATTAAATTAAGTTTGACTAAGAAAAATATATTAAAACTGGCAGTAAAATACCAAAATAATTGTAATTTTATCAGATTTCCTCAGGTGAGCTGTGGATCATCTGCAGCTCCTAATTGTATGTGAGTAAATAGTGCATTATTGTGAAGTGGAAATAAAATTATACTTTCTTAGGTTTCTTTTTTACTAATTTTTTTTAAATTATCTGAAAAATATGGCACGGATTTGCCTTTTGGACAGTGTAATATGACTACAGTCTCATATCTTTAGCAGCCCTTAACAGCATTAGCATGTTGTAGTCTATAACATAAGATCCCAACAATTAAGGCTGAAACGATTAATCAGATTAATCATTATGAATTGATTAATCAAATAGTCATCAACTAGTTTAGTAATTGATTAATCAATAACTAAAGTAAACAGACAAAAAAAAAAGAAGCTATTTTCTGAAAAAACAAGATTCACAAGTTAAGGAAGTTAAACCAAAAATGTACAAAAAATATTCATTTAGCGTCTGAGATTTTAAAAAACTTCTTTTTGTGTAAATACGTTCTACCCAGAGCTTCCCATGTGGCAAAGATTTGGCTTCACCTGGTTCAAATTTTGTAAAAATTTCCTATTAATCACCTTTTACTAGCCAATTATTGATTTCAAAATATCAACAAATCAGCCCTAAGCTGCATTGAAAGGGCTGAGCTTTACACATGTTGCTGTTAGAAGAATATTTGCATTTTAGCTGCAGATGCATCCTTTTCTACAAGTGATCAGGCATACTCTAAAGAAAAGCTGTTACTGCATTTTAGGTTATAAATGATTTATTTTTAAAAAAGGAATGTACTTATTTGTTTGTTTGCATATTTTTAATATGTTTAAATTTTTCCTTTTATATATTATCATATATAAAAGGAAAAATATCTGCATAATTTGACAAATGTGACAAATGGCGTAAATGACAAATCAGAAATAAAAGAAAACAAGAAAATACGTGAATAAATGCGAGTTAGAAAGTTAAATTGTGTACTTTATCTTTGATTTTTATAGCCATTTTTTTGTTTGGGTCCAAGATTGAAACAAAATGCACTACAAAGAGGTCAAAATTGGTTCCCTATATATTTTTTACTTTTATGAATGTGGAACTTTGCAAAAAAAAAAAAAACCCAGATTGGCAATAAATGTGGCAGAGGAGTTTTTATCTTGAAATTTGTGATACAAAACAAAACAAAAATTGGAAGAAATCTGGTCTGACGTCACTGAAGATCAGAGCAGCGATGTGTCATGAGCATTTCAAAAAAATATAAATATAAATGAACAGAAGACTCTGAATAAAGTTGGAAATATCAGGTTCAATGCAGAGGTGGGTAAAGTATCCAAAAATTATATTCAAGTAAAAGTAGTGATACTTCAACAGATTTTTACGTAAGTAAAAAAAAAAGTAACCATCCAAGAAATGACTCAAGTAAAAGTAAAAAGTATTTGGTAAAAAGTCTGCTCAACTACTGAGTAAATGATTAAATTATCAATAATTTAATCTTTAAAAATGACTTCAACAGACGGACCGAAATATAAAATTATGCAGAAATTCAGGAAGAAAATGTCAATAATTCCTATAAGTTTTTTTCAATAAATAACTAACAAAAACTTCAGGTGTGTGTCTGAATTTTTGGCTTAAACATTTTTTATTTTGCTCAAGAGTAGCGATACCTCATAATAAAATTACTCAAGTAAAAGTAAAAAGTACAGCGCAGTAAAAATACTCTTGAAAGTAAATTTTTTCCAAAAAGTTATTCAAGTAAATGTAATTGAGTAAATGTAACTAGTTACTACCCAACTCATGTTCAATGGGTGTGAATACTTTTGTATGCCAAAAGCTCCCTTTCAGCATAATGCCCCACAACACACAGGAACAAATTGTGTGAAGCATAAAATAATCTTTAACCAGCCGCTGACATCTCTGCTTAACAGGATTAAGAAGAAGTCAGTGGAAAACAGCACATTTCTGCCAGACCTGTGAAAGGATTGAGACATCGTTTGGCTCCAGGAGCTGGCACAGAAATAAACCCATACACTGGTTTATACAAAGCTGCTACTGTTGGCCTCCACCTGCCCCCAGCGTCTGATAAACTAGACACCTAATCAGGACTTTTAGGGAGTCTGGGAGTGAGCAAATACATTAACTCAATTTAGAGTTTGGGATTAAATACACACAACGGCATCCCTCTGCTTTTCCTCTCTGTTTCTGCAGGGATCAGCTTCATTCCCCTTCACCCTTTCTTTATCTCCGTCTTTTCCCTCTCCCACTCTCCCCACCACCACCACCCCCCACCTGCCCTCCACCCTCTCGGGAGGGGCTCTCAGACTCTATAGTTATGGGCCGGGGCCATCTGTCACCGTGCACATTCATACAACCACCAGAAGGCCACAACATGTGCCGGTTTAAATGGAGAACCCAACTTTCCCAGGACACACAGGCCTGACCCCAGCAGCCCTTCCTCCTCCTCCATCCTGCAACCATCAACACCATCCAGCATCCCTAAAAACCCCACCCAGCTGCCACACCCTCCTCCACCAGCACCTCCAAGAAATACTGTCTGCATGTGAATCGGTAAATTAGAGCCCCAACCCCCCAAATCTGCACCCAAATAAGTGTGTTTAAGACAGGCTGGGTTTGAGGAGAATCAGCTGATTGGTGAAACCGATGGAGGATGGATGGAAAAGGAGCGTGAGTTTTTGTCGCTGGGAGGACAATAGGGATCGCCGGGAGGGGGAGTATCACACGCTTTTGCTTTGTGGCTCGGTCAACAGGCGTGTGCCACGGGTGTCGTCTCGCCTCCCCTCGCCTGCTGTCCAACTCCTGGAATGGACCAGAAGCCATGAGAACCGGTGCCCCGGGCCCTTTAATGAGGGGCGTGCTGTTTCTTATCAAAGATGGACAAGCTATCATTACAATCATCATTAGAAGCTGCACAATGGAGCACGCCTTCCTCGGCTATGGATGGGAAAATCCTCCTACGGAGCCGGGACGGGGGAGAAGGTTTTTTTAAAAGCCTGGAGCTGTTGTCAGTTTATTAAACGCTTGTTCAGGACAAATAAACCCAGAAATAATTTTTACTAAATTCTGCAAACACACTAAGAGACCTTTTCCCACTGGTGATGCTGTTCCATCTAGGCCTGTCGCCATAAGCCATTAATCAATTAATTTCTCAATATTTTCCATTTGCACGACTCATCGTTTGTCTTCAAAATGTTGTATTGGTCTCATTGGTAAATTCTGTTTACAGAGACTTTAAAGTTCATTTTATTTGTTGTTTCTGTTGTTTTCTTCTTCTGTTTTGGTTATTTAAAATGTTTTCCAGAGCTTTCTCAGAGACATAAAACTTTCAGTTGAGCGTTTTGAATGTCGGCTACAAAGTGAAATACAGTTTAAAAGTAAAAAAAAGTAATAAAAGTACAGATTTTTTTCAGAAATCTGTACTTTATGTGAGTATTTATCTTTCTAACAACTATTTACTTGTTAGAACATTTTAAGAGTTCCTTAAAATGTTCCTTCCTACATTTTAAGAGCAATACCTTTACTTCCTACTCCTTATATTTTAACCTGAGTAACATCGCAAACAACAGAGAAATGCATTCGGAGATGCAGACGTTCCCCATCTGCATCTCATTTTAGTCCTTAAAACACCAACATTTATTTTTAAAAATCTTACATGTTGTTTCTCAAAGTATCCAACATAATTCTGATTGAGATTCGGTTTGAAGAAAAACTAGAAGGTATTGTTATATCTGAACCAACACAGAGCATGTTGTGAACAAAACAAAAAAAAAGTGTTTAGAACTTTTTAAGTATTTTTAAATTATCTAAATGATTTTATGTTCGTGAAAATTAAAATTACTTTTTATACTTTTGTGCTTTAGTACATTTCAAAACTTGTATTTGTTTACTTTTACTCGAGTAAAACAGTCCAACCTGTACGGAATATGATTAGGACTACTGAAAAAATAATAATTCTGGCTTTAATCTCTGAGATTAAAGTCTGAATTATTATTTTTCAGTGGCCCTGATCTTCTTCCATAAACTTGTACTTTTGCTTTTACTGGAGTACTTTTTCTAAGTATCTGTACTTCCAAGTAGAGAATGTGAGACGACCTCATTTCACTCATTTCATCTGAGTGAAATGAGGCTTGGATGAGGGTCTTGATTCGGTCTGTTGCTGGTCTGTTTCGGTCTCTGGGTTAAAATGTCATGCACTGTAACTCTGCCTTCAGTTTGTCATCATTATTGTGGGCTCAGAAAACATGTTTCCGCGCCGTGGCCTTTCTCGAGAGCCTCCTCCAAATTCTTTTTAATTCTGTCCGGCGACCTGCGGCCAAGGCCACAAAAAGCATTAGCATGCCGCTGAAGATGGGGAGGATGTAAGGGTGAAGTGTGCGTGTGTTTACGGGAGGATGGGGTGGGGCATGACACTGCAGCAGCGGCGGCAGCTGGCAGCCCAGCTTGCAGGGGCCATCTCATCACAATGGACAGTCTTCCCCCTGGGGCCAGTGATTTAGGACAGGCCTCTCCGGACAAGAGAGGGACACTGGCTTTGCAGCCTCTGCTCCCCTCCTTCTCCACCGGTTCCCGTGCTCCCGCCCCAGCGCCTCCACTTACACTCTCCTCATCCAACTGTGACAAAGCTCTCTCCTGGGATGGGGAGGCGGGCCTGTAGATGGGAGCATTCCTAAGGTGTAGCAGGCTAACTCATGCCAGACACAGGAGGGGGAACACAACAGGTGCATGCGGATCCGCTGTCGTCCAGCAGCAGCTGAGAGATAGGGACACGGGGGTATTATAGCACCATTATGCGCCGCTGCTGCACCGGTGGGCTGCTGGACCTGCTTTTTTTTTTTTTTTAAACAAAATAAGGCTTTTTATGTGTAACCTAGTCTTGCTCCAACAAGCCTGTTTTTCGTCCTGCTACCTCGGCCAACACCTGCCGCCGCAGTAACATCCAAAACAAGAAGTAGAAATGCCAATTACTGACTAATGAGTTAAGCTAAAGCCAGAGTCGGGTGGTGACTACTTACATTTACTCAGTTACAGTAACTTTTTTGAAAAAGATCTACTTTTAGGAGTATTTTTACTACACTGTACTTTTTACTTTTACTTTATTATTTAGTATTTCTACTCTTATTTGAGTAAAACTTCTGGGTTTTCTACCCACTGAATGAAAAACAAACGTGTTTTAACCAAACATTCACCAGAGACAGAGACACACATGCAGTTTTTGTTAAAGTTTCATAAGATTTATTTAGAAAGAAATTGATTTGCCTTATTTTGTTATTTTTTGTGACTTATATCAATTATTGTCATTTTAGTCCTTAAAACACAAACATTTCCACTTAGCTTCATATTTTGGTCTGTCTGATTATGTGATTTTTAAATATTATGATGTACTTGAGTAGATTTTTTTACCAAATATTTTTTACCCTTACTTGAATCATTTGGACAGCCACTTTTTAATTTTATTTTAGTAAAAATAAGTAATCTTACTCTTACTTGAGCACAATTTTTGTGTACTCTACCCACCTCTGACTGAAGTTGATTGATCATTTCGATCAACTAACAATTATTTTTCTTAAAAACCTGAGTTTACTCTAAGTATCAAAAGGGTCTTTTCATGGGTACATTTCTCACGCTGAATTAAAAACCAAACATTATATGTTAGCATTATTTAATACTGACTACATAAACAGAAAATTGTGTTTTGTTTTAGAAACTTAGGAACCTCTCATAAAAGATGAAAGGAATAAAATATGTGAAATACTTGGAGCACATTCATACACAAGGAATGTTTTAAAATTCCACCATAATACGCTTTAACTTACGACCGCTATCAAAATCAACCGTGCTTATTGGCGCCATGTTTTTTCCCCATCATGTTACAACTTTTCTCTGTCTTCGTAGCACTTAACGCAACTCCGTCATACAACACGGCTGAATGAGAGCTACGGCGAAACGTTAAGGAGCTCGTCGAGTGTTCATATTTCAATCTAGAACTGGATAATACAGTTTGCAACTGTTAGGACTCTTACCTGTTTTAGCACTGCCGCCATGTTTGTTTCTGACTCCGCTTCAGGATGACCAGTGGCGCCCTCTGCTGGATGGCGGACAAACTACAACATCGAAAGAAGGTCTAAGCCAGAGGTGACAACTCGAAAATCTTATTGTTCTTAAAGGATTATATTGATAAAATTAAATTGTTAAAATATTTCTTGTTTCAGCATTCAATAAGTGTTTCTTAAAGTGAAGTGAACATATTTTCACACTGATCAGTCCAACCAGGACTTTGATTGTTTTTGTCTTTTATCAATATAGAAATAGAAAATATGAATATAGAAATATTTGTCAGGAATTTTTACGATATTTGCGCTAATATATGATGTTAAATCTGACTTTTTATTAATTGCTGTATCAGTCACAGATATAACTTGACATCAAGTAAGGTTAAACTAAATGTTTTTGGCCAATTTTGAGAAGAAATGTCAGTAAAATCAGAAACAATCTGGGGATATGTTCATTTTGTGTGAATTTTGCGTATTTGTGAAAAACTTGAGGGACTTTTTTATGTAATTTGGAGTCTGGAGGGCCACATAAAAAGCTACGATGGGCCAGATTTGGCCCCCGGGCCTTGTGTTTGACACATGTGGTCTAAGCAATACGTAATCGATTTGAAAAATTTGTTTTAATAATAAACCATTAATCGACAATTAATAGTAAGTTGATTAATTGCTTGTATAATCTGGACCTCTGGTCTGTCTCACTCTAAATCCAACCCAATGGAAAGAAAACTTGAGCTCACTGGTCTGGAGAAATCCCACCACTTCAAACTGGAGTCCTGAAGTGCCCTTTTTGCACCTCGGCTCCCTGCCTCCTCCTCCTCTGTCCCTCTGAATTATGTTATATCTCAAATGAGCAGTCATACAGCAGATTGTTTGGTGTGGCCGCATTGACATAACTGGTGACAAAGCCTCTAACAGAGCGAGTGTCCTGAGGGGATAGGCAGTATTTGGTTACTGGATCGTTGATCGCTCCCCATTGTGATCCACTCTGGGTCCCATAGAAGGTTGAAAGGAGGTTTGGGGAGGGGTTGATGTGTGTGCATATGTGGGCCCACAACGCAGGTGTCTGCATCTGTTCATTTCTGGGCAGATGCTCAGGGCTGGAGAGATGCAGAGGGAGATTTAGGGACTGGGGAGGGGAGGAGAAGAGTGACTTCTTCCATTTACTGTTGTCTTTTGATGATTAAGCAACAATGAAAAAATAAATAAAGTGTATAAGGTACATAGGGATCTAAATAAATTAGAATCCAATCAAAGAGCTTATTTATTTGAGTATATAATTTCAAAAAGTCACAGGATGATGTTTTTCACATGTTGAGTTGTGAAAAACATCATCATTCAATCTAATAATAAAAATTTTGTTATCCTTTATTTATTTAATTATTTATTCTTTGTTCTGGCATATACTTTTATTTATTTACTGTCTGTCTCTCCCTCTCCTTTCCACCTCTACATAATATCTGTGACTCTAGGTTAATCAAGCAATATTAGAGAATAGGAAAATAATCATTCAATTTAGAAAATAAATTGATAAATACATTTCTTTTTTAAAAGAAAAAAGTATATTTTGTTGGTTTTTGTTGTGACGCCTATTAATTATGTTCTGTGTTTTATCTTTGTTTTACATGTATCCATTTTACTGTATACCTGCTTGTTTGTTGGTTGGTTATTTTATTTATTCATGCTGTTATCCATTTGGTTATTTATTTTGTAGCTCAACACCCCTTTTTACTTTTTGTTAGTCTGTAATGTTTGTTGTATATACTAATTAGTGAATAAATGTTTTAAAAATAATTTTAAAAATCTATTATTTATTCTACTAATTATCCTTTAGATTAATTTGGCACATTCTACAGATTTTTCATTTAACCACTTAGGCCTTTTTATGCTGTAATAGAAACACATTAAAAGATGGAAGTAAACAAATAATTCAGTTCCTTCTGTGAATGAGAAAAGAAACATTTTATTGACTGAAATGCAATAACACAGCATTCCTGTAGTGAATTTGTAGCAGGTGAAGCTAAATCTGTGCTACTTGAGATGTTTTGGGTAAAACATATTTTCAGACAAATGTTTCTACATTTTGTACAGTTTTGGCTAGTTGCTGCTCTGACTGCGTTGTTCTTTCTGTAGATGGTCTTTTTTGAGCCTGTACAAAGTTAACAATTAATCGTTTACAAAATAAGTTAACAATTAATAAATTACTTCATCAGTTAAAAATTTTTCTATAATCAATTAAACAGGATTATTGTTTCAGTCATAATTTTATTTATCTTTTCTTATAGAAAATGAAACCCAAACAAAGATTTATCTGTAGATAAAATGCCATCTTGGACAAATAAAAAGCTGTTTTATTACAGATAATATATTTTTTAGGTTATGGCCAGAGCTTTTACACACATGTTAACTCACTCTTGAAGCAGAACCAACATTAGAAGTGGTCCAAAATGCAAGCTGAAAGCACATTTTGTATTTTATTTGGAAACCAAAGTCTCCGACTCCGGAGGACGAGTTGAGAAGCTTAGGATTTAATCAGTAATGATTTGGTGAGTCATAGCATCTTCAAAAAGTTGAAAAACAGAATCCACAGGAATAAACTCTTGAAATAAATCACATTGTGTTAAATGAATCTACACATGAGTTTCATATGAGCCAACTGTAAGATGCACCAGGGATAAGAAGTCATCAACAAGCAAGTTCTCAGCAACAAGCAAAGTTCTTTAATGGAGTGACATTGTGTCATTTGGACCTTAATGATGCCAGCATTAACACAGAAAACTCAGCTGAGATTTGTAAGCTGAAGGTAAGATACTTAGTGTTGGTCTATTATATACATTTCCCAAAAAAATAAAAAAAAAATAGCAAGCCTTGTGGTTGTAATGTAACAATGCAAAAAAAAATTCCCAAGAATTCCTTAACTAAGTTTGTACTGGATTTCTGGCAAGTCAAAATGATATAATAATATAGAAATATAGTAATATAGAAATAGAAATAGCCTTTACTGTTTCACAGAGGTGACAGCTGTGAAAGATTCAAGTTAAGGTCAGTGGGAGCATGCATATTTATACAAATGTAAACAGAAATAAAACACAAGACTGCACAGAAAAAAATAGGACTGTGCAGTTATTAAAAATAGAATACTTAGAAATATGCAGCTGAGTGAGGTAATTAGAGAAAGAAAAATGTACAAGACATGCTGTATTTTCCGGACTATAGAGCGCACCTGATTATAAGCCGCACCCAGTACATTTTAAAAGAAAAAACATTTTGTACATACATAAGCCGCACCTGTCTATAAGCTGCATGTGCCTACATACAGACGGTACACAGAAAGAGTTTTCAAAGTTTTAATAATATACCTTAGCTTTTCTTTCCAAAC
>CAEFZY010068039.1:0-17465 GCA_903066815.1 Brachyrhaphis roseni
AGATAGATAGATAGATAGATAGATAGATAGATAGATAGATAGATAGATAGATAGATAGATAGATAGATAGATAGATACTTTATTGATCCCCAGGGGGATCCAATATGAGATATTGCCATCCAATATATTTATGTTATTGGATGGCATTATAAACAATACCTAAACACCAACTATAAAGTCTTAAAAAAGACGAACATAGAAATAATACGATAAATATAAATTCAGTTTTTTACTTTCAAGAAACTTTTTGTCCAAAATTTTATCTTTGACTTGTCACTTTATTCGCTGCAGTTGTCACTATGGAAAGTCTTTTACTAAATAGTATTTTCTGTCAAAAACATATGTATTAGTTGTACTGGAAAATTATGTTTGTGACTTAATGTGCTAAATATTGAGTTTGGATTGAGAATGGAACATTTTTATAAAAAATATAGCACAGTCTTGTTAAAAAATAATAATAAATAAATAAATATATATATATATATAAAACTTTTTCATGCATTTAATAAAGCTCATTGCTCACCTCTCTGACCAGGCAGTTGTAAGAGTTTAGATCTCTGTGGATCACGTTCATGGAGTGCAGATATGCCTGTAAAGGAGAAACATTAAATTAATGTTTTATTATGCCTTGAAAAAATAATTATATCCTTGGATTTTTTTCTTTCATATTTTAAACTACAAACCCCATTTTATTTTTTATGGTATAAGTGATATTTGATGTTGTGTAGACCAACACAAAATAGTGAATAATTGTGAAGCAGGAGGAAAAAGACATATGTCAGTAAAGTTAACGTCTGAAAAGTGACATGTATTTTTCATATTTTGATTCTCTAAATCAGTACCTCTATTTCAACTGCAGGTTTTTTTTAGTTTTGTGTCTGCTTGGTTGCACATGTAGACATTCTTTTTGCAAAATGACTTAAGCTCGCTCACATTAGACGCATAATGTCTGAACATTAAATTACAGATTCTCAACTGGACTTACTTTATGTCTGGAAGATGAAAACCATGTATCATTTATCCTCCATTTAAAAGTGGTGTACTACTGTGTGTTGAGCCGTTGTATAAAATCCCAATGAAATGCGTTAAAGTTGGTGGAAAAAGTGGCTCATACTTTAAGTAAGTGCTGCAACTTTAATGATCAAAAGCACTCACCATTCCAGCGGCTATATCTTTAGCATATCCAACTCTTAAATTCCAGGGGAAATCTTCCTCCTAAAACAACCAAATTATGACCAACTCATTGTGTTTCTCAGCTCTGACACTGAATATTTGGGATACATTTAAAATAAAGTTGTAACTCACCATTTTTGCAATGGTTTCTCGAAGAGTTCCTCCTTGGATATATTCAGAGACAAAATGTATTCGCTTGTCTTTGTAAAACAATCCAATAAACTTGAGAACATTGGGATGGTCAAGGCAGCGCATCACCTTTACCTGTGTACATTTTGAGAGAGGTTGTGACATTGAGATGAACAATATTTGGCTCAGATTGTAAATATTAGATGTGATGCAGTTATTAAAAACTCTTGTGGCATTTCTACTACTTACTTCCTTTAAAAATGTCTTCTGTGTTTCTTCGTCAAATCGTATTAGCTCTTTCATCACCATTACCTCCCCTGTCTCCTGATGTGTCACCTTCATATAAAGATTTTTGATATGAAGTTTCACAATGAAGGTCAGAAAATTGAGGGAGAGAGGCAATGGATGGACATTACCTTCACAGCTTGACCGAAGCAACCTTTGCCTAGAACTTCTCCATGGATAAGGTCCGACGGTCTGAAGATACGGTGTGCCCGCTCCCCTGGGTCGACTCGAAGAGACTCTGAGCGAACCATGTCTCTCTTTTGAGAGAGAAACGACAATGCTCCAGGAGACAGGGGACATTTATCTATGCTGTAACTTCGTCTGGAAAAGAGAAAACAACTTAGATCACACATGTCAAACTCGAGTCCCAGGGACCAAATCTGGCCCCCCATGAAGTTTCACGTGGCCCAGAGGGACATGTAAATATGACCTTGAAAATAACCATTGTGTGCTTAGATAATATTTTGTGAGTTAAATGAAAGCAGTTTTCAACATAAAAGGATTAACGGCACCAAAAAAAATTCTGAATTTTTTCCCAGAATTTGCCAGAATTATTCTGACTTTAATCTTCTAATCTTCTAAGATCAAAAATAAGAATTCTTGGGGGGGAAAAGTCAGAACTCTGAGAAAACATTCAGAATTCCGAGAAAAAAGTCAGAATTGGGAAAAAAAAAGAAGTCAGAATTCTGAGAATAAAAATGAAAAATTCTGAGAAAAAGTCTGAATTCTAAGAAAAAATTCAGAATTCTGGGAAAAAAAGTCAAAATTCTTAGAATAAGGACTTTTGACTTTATGAGATTAAAAAAGCCAGAATTCTTGTATTATTTCAGTGGCCATGATCTTTTTCTGTAGTTTTCTTATGTATTCTGTAATGTAATGATTTTCGGTATTATTTAACTTTAAGAAGGATTCATCGAGCACAGAAACAACTATTTATTCATATTTTAGAGTGTTATTTAATGAGTTTCCTCAATGCATTTTACCACAACTGGACATTCATAACCTTGATATGGTCCAAAATAAAAATGAGTTTGACATCCCTGACTTGGGCAGTAATGATAAGCCAGAGCTGTCATCACTTACAGAATATGCCTGGTTCGTAACCCGGTGCTTCCTTGGTGCTGAGGCGGTGAGAGGCTCGTCTGTTGTTCTTGTCGTTCCTCTGGTGTATTTGGCTCTTCTTCCAGACTTGGGAGGTTATGGATGGAAGTAAGTTTGTCGTGGACACGAGGGTCGGGACAGCTGATGTTATTTGGGGGGCTATCTGGTTGAAGAAGGTCATGAGGTGACTGTGGATTATGTTCAATGATGAGCTGGAGAGGTCTGCTTGTGTCGTGAATTACACGGTTTATCTAGAGAAAAGTTGGTGAAGAGTTGGTGTTTAGGTCGCCTTTTTTATTTTTTTAACTGATCTGAAACACACCAAATTCCACATCACATCTACATGTTAAGGTTTTCAAAGTCAAGCTAGCATTTCCCTCGCAATTTTTTTTCTTACTTAAAACTTTCCTGACCTTGTTATCTAGGGTTGACAACTGGGTGCAATCCTTTTCTCTTTTATATATCATTCATACATTTACCATTTTGCACGTTTTGTTGATAACTTCAGCTAAAACCAATCGTAGTCACTGTCAGCTAGCAGCTTTTTGCTAGTCAGCATAACATGGGGCAACATACTGCGCATGTAATGTCATGCTGCAAGGTGTCCATCAGCATTGCTACCTCATCTGGGGAAATGTTGTGGACCGGGATGCCATTGACCTCCAAAACTTGATCACCAGCTTGGACAGAAGACAGCAGATCAGGGCTGAGGATTCCTGGGTCTAAACTGAAGCAGAGTTACAACGGTGAATGGGTGGTGCAGTAATTCATAAGACTATGCGCAATTATTAAACAATTGAGTATTTTGAGCTGTTTTGCAAATAATGGACAAAGATTTTAGTGTCTAGAGGTTCCAAGGTTCTAGGACTCAACAAATATTTAAAAGCTTTCACAATGTTTATTACGTGTCTGTAGAGCTAGTTGAAGAAGACAGGGTTTGGATTTTTAGCTGGATGAAAGTCCTCTGTTTGGTAAAACTCTTTTCTTAATTTCTAATGATAATTTAAACCCACCAAGACTTACTTTGTAACAGTAATTGGAAGTTTTTTGTCTTGGCTGAAGTCAGCAGAAATTGTCAGGCCTCGACATCCAGCTGCAGTGGGAGGAAGAAACACCAGCGCCACCATGTGGGGTCTCTGTGTAAGAGATGTTGATCTCACAGCTGGCACAACACCCTGACAAAAGCAGTGGCCACTGAAGAGATAAGCAAAAGTACATTTAATACTCTAAATTTGTATAATATGAATTCTTTATATATACTGGTAAATTAATTTTCTCACCAGTAAAGCCGTGAGCGTTCAACTAGCATATAAGTGTCTCCATCTCCTATGACCATTTCACAGCTCATACACGTAAAACACTCAGGATGGTACTTTTGCTCTCCTGCAACCTGAAAAGAAAGCAAACATATTTGTTTAGGGTACAACCACAAACTCTAACGTGTTGTGTGGTAGACCAACACAAAATAGCAAACCAGGGAACTGACATTGAGATAGTGGCTCTTATAGGTACCTTGGTGAAAGGATCAGAGTAAACTCTACTGGAAGCATTGTGATGATAATATTACTACTAAACTTTGCATTAGCATTTAAAATGAAAGTTTGTAAGACTTTGATTATATCAGCCAACAATTATCACGTTATATCCTGCATGCTGAGGATGTAATTCAGTTCAATGTTTCAGGTGTGTTAGGCGAGATCTGAAAGTTGTATCAACGGCTCTTGATAAGATTTAGATCAAAGCATATTGATTCAAAGTCCTGTACGTATATCCAAATGAAAAGATGTGGTAAAGACAAACTAGATATTGATAGATGCTCCCCGCTCCGTCTCACCTCGCTTCAGCTTTTTTGTAAAGATGAGACAACAATTTCAATCTATAAAAGTGCAAAGTCTGAATAAAACATTTAGAGACTGCTGCTGTAATTGTATTGAAATAAGGTTTAAGACAAAAGTGTCAAACTCGAGGCCCAGGGGCCAAATCTGGCCCACCTTGAGATTTAATGTGGCCCAGAGGGACATGTAAATAGAACCTTAAAAATATCCATTCTATGCTTAAAATAATATTTGATCAATTAAATGAAGGCAGTTTTTAACGGAAGAGAATTAGGACCACAGAAAAAAAAGAATCTTTTCTCAGAATTTTGACTTTTTTTCTCAGAATTTACCAGAATTATTCTGACTATACTAAAATAAAATCTGAAGAAAAAAATCTGAGAAACAAAGTCAAAATTCTGAGAATTTTTTTTTTTTTAAATTCTGGGGAAAAAAGTCAGAATTTGAAAATTCTCAGAATTCTGACTTTTGACCTCACAAGATTTTAAAAAATGTTGAATTGTGAAGTTGGATATAATGTGTGCCTAAACTTTTAGATTCATATTTGCAAAAGAAAATATGGAAAAACATTTTTTCTCTACTCCTTGTAACTTTGTACTGTTTAAAAAACAAATAAAACAAACTTAGTAAAATAATTATTTGTAACGTGATAAAACGACAATGCAGTGTTGCTTAAGGGAGAATGCTATTTCCCCCCCCCCCCCCCCATGTATTCTTTTGGTTTCATTTTTTGTTTATTACTTTTGGAGCATGAAGGATGTTTTTTTTAAGGAGTTCCTCTGAAATTGTTTGGAAGAAAAGTATTTACGTCCAACAGGGCAGGAAACCTTTGAAGTTATTAATAGTTCTGATTTGTGATATTCTTCGTTGTGCTCACACATTTGCCTCTTAATGTTCCATAATGTTGGATTTTCAGTGGTATTTACTGGAACAATTGATGCCTTATGGATCAATAATCTGGTTATTTCTATCAAACATAAAATGTTTCTGATTAGCTGAAGTGAACAGTAGAAAAACAACTTTTACTTATCATAGCTCAATAGGATCATTGTGAGTAAAATTGAGGTTTTTGATTACAGCGTTAATTCAGAGGGCTTAAACTAGTCAGAAAATGTCTAAACAATTAAGTGTTTGTTTTCTATCAAGAACTAATAATTATAAATTTGACAGTCCTGGTTGCTAACCCAGGAACAAACGTTACCATAACCAGTCCTGTGGAAACGGTCTCCTTGCAGCCATGGCAGTGCTCTCCAAAGCGAGACCAGTAGTGCTTCTTGCAGTAGAGTTGTCCTTCTCTTTCGTAGTACCAGTGAGACAGGATGGACTCACAATCACAACACCTTTATTAATGAGGACGACAAGAAGATTTGACCGGTTAGGTCAGAAGTGTCAAACTCAAGTTTTTTTTTTTTGGGGGCTATTAATGTAATTAATTGCATTTTTATTTTTTAACAATCAAAAGTTCCCAGCTGGTGTTCCTGTAAATTTGACGCACAGGTGACAAAAATTGTTGTTTAAATTTAATTTATTAAGATTTTACTGGCCGAAGTGACCTGTATTTGCAAGTGGTCAGACAGGAAAGTGAGTAATAAGAGAGAGGAGGAAGACACGGGACAAAGGTCATCATGCCGGGATTCAAACGTCAACTATCGCTGTCGTTTGCAGGCGTCGCTTGTGTGTCAGATTTACAGAAATACCAGAAACACAATACAAAGGTTCCAGCTTGGGACTGTTGGATGTAAAAAAATGGTAACTGCGTTAATCGCCCCAAAAAATAACAAAAACATTAGTTGACTGTTGTGATTTCCCTAATCATAGGTCAACACACAGTGGTAGTTCTGCCTTTGACAAGCTCAAACTGTTAAGTTAGCGTAGTGCTAACAGCCTAGCTTAAGATAAAATAATACATTGAGATTTATTCAAATGTGTGGGATTGGTCTCTCTTTATGAGTGAGATAAGATAAATTACTGGCTCCAGTAAAGAAAAATAACTCAAGTAAAGCATTTGTACTTGGATGCAGGCAGTATTAATTCAGAATAAAAGCACAGTTATCAAAAACTTACTTTTTCTAAATTAATCTAGTTCAGTTAGAGTGAGTTTTTAGAGACTTTTCAACCACAAATTCCAAGTAACTTACTAAATTTGATGAAAACTGATTTAAGACAACTTACTATTTTCAATTAAATGCCATGTTTGCATTTACAGTGCTGTTGGGCAGAGGGAGGCATTTTAAGAAAACAACTCAATGAGATTTTTTGGTTTAAAAACTAAAACTCATCCTGACTTCCTGACTTGAATAGACTGATTAAAAAAACTGTTTCCTTATCTCATCAACATTACAACCAGAATGGGAGGCGACTTCCTGAATGGAGCAGTGATCCACGTTTCTGCTCTCAACTTTTAACGGTAAATGGCAGACCGTTCTTACAATAGGAAGGGGAAGGATTATTCTTTAGAAGAAAGGGAGGAAGGAATCAGCTTCTCTGTGTCCTTTCAAACATTAAACAGCATTCCTCTAAAACCAGATGTACAATTTTACTAATTTACAGAGGAATGAAGAAATACAGTGGTGTGAAAAAGTCCAAATGTAATTTGTTTTTGCTTTTTTGTAACTGGTATAAGTTTGAACATCAGGCGTAGATAGAAGGGTGGTTTTCCTCTTGTGTGAGTATTTTTAAGAAAAACCAGCTACCCAAACCAATGTGGAAATGACTACTGTGGTTACATATGTTTGTTCTAGGTCATTTTCACAAACTATGGCAAGACTTGGTCACGAAAGAATCAAATGTAGAATCAAATAAATCTCCTCTAACAGCATGATGCAGGCTCAAATATCTGAAAAAGCAAAACGTTATTAAGCAAATAATCAATTAATCGTATAACAGATTAAAACAAGCTCAATTTCTATTTGTGTAATTTATTGTTTTTCTCTTTCTACCAAAAAACTGGATAATAAAAGCTTTAATTTGGGTCTCAACCCTTACCTCCCCCTTTGTTTTGAAGGAATAAGTCATTCTTTTTGCTGTTTCTGTTGTTTTGGGTATTTAAATGTCTTCCAGTGCCAGTGATATATGTTCTTTAGGGTTAAAAGTTTATTAATCTTTCAGAATGTGTTCTTGCATTTTTATGCCATTCCCATTAACGGGCTCAAAAAAACAATATTATCGTTTATCGCAATAACTTCTGGGACAATTTATTGTCCATTAAAATTTATTACACGTCAAGAAATTCAACAGCAGGTGAATGTAGCCATTTCTTTGAAGAAAATTACCTTTTCCCACTAGGAGGACTGCAATAGTTCATCTAGGAAGTCACAAAACGACCGAGGTTAACATCGAAAGCACCACAGGTCAATTAAGGTCAATAAGAAAGGGACTGGGCAAAACTTGCATCCAGAGATGCAATTGTTTTGAAACCACTTTCAGTAACACAATAGCATGCGAACGTGTAGGAACATATTCTCAAAGATCAACAATCTTTAAAATCTAATGAACATTTAGCGCTGGAACTGGAAGACATTTTAAATGTTCAAAATAAATAAACAAAACAGAAACAACAAAAGGGTAGTGGAAACCAAAGCACCAGATCAGTTTTTGATTAAAAAGAGAGAGAAAAGAGAAAAACAATAAATAAAGCAAAAGGAAATTATGAGTTTATTTTTAATTTATCATGTGATTAATTGATTTATTGCTTATTGCAACAGTCCTAGATAGAATCGTGTTTTACAGTGAACCCTCGCTATATCGCGGTTCACCTTTCACGGTCTCGCTGCTTCGCGGATTTTTTTGTGCAGTTTTTTTCACAGTGCATTGTATTCTGCGTCCTGATTGGCTAAACAGTCTCTGCTCTTCTTCTCTACCTGTGCGCTAATAACTTTACGGTATTTAAATATACGTAATACAGCTTGGCAAATTTTGGTAAATGTTTTTGCCCAGAAGAAAAAAAGCGACAACAACTACCGATAACTGTTATTCTTTCGAAAAAACAGACCTGCACCACAGGCTTCAGAAGAAAAAGACACTGGAGAGCGGAGTCAGGCCGCAGCGTCACAGTCAGAGGCACAGTGAAATACGCAAGTCACAATTTGTCCTACTGTACTTTGTATTGATGATTAAAATGATTCTTTTACTGTAGTTATTTGTAAGAAAGCGTTATATTTGTTAAAAAAATGGGCCTGAAAACAGGTTTTGTTCTTTGGTTTCAATGTAGAGTATTTAATTATGCTGTATAATAATAAAAAAATAAAGGTAACTACTTCACAGATTTCGCCTATCACGGGTTCTTTTCGGAACACAACCCCTGCGAAAAGCGAGGGTTGACTGTATTCTCCCTACCCCAAATAGAGGAGTATCCACTTGCACCTTAAGAAAATTCACTCTTTTGTCATGTAGCAGGACAGTGATCCAACCTCCAACTCCTCAAATACAAACAAATGAAGGTTCTGGAGTGATTCTGTCAAAGTCCCGACTCAAATCAAGTTGAGATGCTTCTAGTCTGGCTGAATTAAAACAAGTCTGCCAAGAAAATGGAGCCAAATGTTATGAAAAAGTCTCACTGGAAAAACATTTGTTGGCACCTTTAAAGGTTGCACAAATGATTAGGTTACATTTTCCCACACGGCTGGATTGAATTGAATGACTTTTTCCTCCCTTAGTAATTGGCATCATAATGTGAAAACTGGGTTTTATATTTACTTGTATATTTTTATTTGATACTGATAATGAATTTGAAACATTTGCAACAGAAAAGCAAGCGGAAGAAGTCAGTACGAGGGCAAATACTTTTGTGTTATTAATGCAGTTTTTATATTTTACCCAAACTGTTGAGAGTGTTGAAACTTTGTGTAATCTTTAAAATCATGAGTCATCGTTGTAGTCTGTGTTGCAACTACGCTGTCCAAAGGAAGTGTTTGTCCTTTATTAGACCTGCTTCTCGTTCGTCACAAAGGAAATAATGAGATAATAAAAGCTTGACAACAGGTGGTGATTTATTATTTTTTTGTCCTTTTGTTGTTTTTATCATGCAATGGATGGGAAACCTTCCAGCTGCACATCTGCAGTTCCTCTCGAACATCTGGTTGGGAAAAAGCTGGAATAAGCCCAGATATATTTCCAAATACTTCATCCCTTTTGCTTTTTCTTCTCACCACTTTAACTCATATTTTGAGCCTTCTGTTACCATTGTCTTTGTTTCAATACATTAAATAAATGTTTTATGATGTCAGGACATTAACATGCTAAATGATGAGTTTAGCCAACATATTCTCCTGCTTAGCTTCCTCATTGTTTTGTCTGTGCTAACCAACTTCACTTCCTTAAAAAAATTATATTTATAAAGTACAAGGTAAGAAACTTTTTATTTCTGTTTTTTTTTGGAGTTTTTTTGTTTTATTTAAGGATGAATAAATGTCAACATTCTGCTTGTTTGTGGAATGCTTATCCGGCTGATCTCAAGAAGAATGTTAAGATGTAAAACAAAGTTGCTTGATTGATCATAAGCTACTTGCTTTGCATCCTGTTTTCAGTGTTTCGTAAACTTACTCATCTTAAAGCTGATGTGTAAGCACAAGCAGGATTAAAGCACGCTTTACTTTTGCTTCTGTTAGTCTTGACAGAATTCGGTTTGAGGAAGTATACATGCAGAAGTTTATTTGCTCTTGTACTTTTCCTCTCATCCTCTCAGTCTTTCCTCATCTTTCTCTCACTCTCATTTTAAAGTCTTGTAGATTAAAAATCGCAGTGCTTACCGTCCTTTTATTCCCCTCCGAAACCTTTGGTCCCGTCGTGACATTCTGCTCTGCTAAATGACTGATACACAGCAGTCACACACAACCCACCCAGTTGAGTAAGAGCGTTTCTAGCAGCATGAGTTTCTGAGCGAATCAGACGCTCACTCTGCCGTGACAGTAGCAGGCGTTGCCCTTTACTTTTCTGCCGCCTTTCTCCATGTGTAAAGGCTTCCTGTGCATATGTTCCCTTCTCTGTGGGTGGTTTGTTGTTAGTGTGAGAAAAAACTGGCCCTCTGAAATCAGCTGGCTGCTGGAAAAAAAGGCCTATCCCAGTTATAGAAGCTGCACTCCGCCCTCCCTTTCCTGTCCTTTCCAGTATGTAGAGCTCTGCAAGATACAGTTACGCTTATCTGCAGACTCCTCAGAATGTAGTAGAGCTAAATTCAGAATAAAATCTGATCCCCTGATGAGGGTTTATTGCTTTTCACAGAGGTGGTGTGTGAGACTCTATGTTTTGAAATCCAGCTTGTTCCCATTAGCGCAGGCATAATCTCTTTATGAATGCTCCAATTACTGCACTGTCAAGATCCCACAGTAAAGCAATCCATTCATCCCACACAACAAACAAAGAGGAGAATTAGACAAAGCAGCTTAGCGGTAGAAGAACAGAACCATTGATTCTGTTTGGTATAAAGTTCCTCAAGGATTCATGCAAATGTAATGAGAGTAAGAATAATAAAGGTAGACTTCTAATAGGATATATATGAATATGTCTTATTTTAAGATACCCTGTCCTGTGTAGCCACAAAAATCAGACAAATATGAGTAAAAAAGCAGTGTCTTGATTTAATAAAGAAGATGCATGTTGTTCATGTACTGGAGTATCTGCTTCAGAGAAGTCTCTAACGAAATGCTTCTCAAAATTTATATGAACCATAATTAATTAAATTAACAGCTTGATATATAGATGCCCCTTTTTTATATGTAATCAGAGTTATGTAGTAATTACTCATACTCATTTACATTTACTTGAGTAACTTTTTCAAACAAATGTATTTTCCTAAGCTGTACTTTTTACTTTTACTTTATTATAAAGTATCACTACTTTTACTTGAGTACAATTTCTGGATTTCCACTGAATGAAAAATAAACTTGTTTTAACCAAAATTCACCAGACACAGACACACACCTGCAGTTTTTGTTAAAGTTGCACAAGTTTTTTTATTAAAAGAAACTAATTACTGGGCGTGCTGTGGTGGCGTAGGGGTTAGCGCGACCCACATTTGGAGGCCTTGTGTCCTCGACGCGGCCGTCGTGGGTTCGATTCCCGGACCCGACGACATTTGCCGCATGTCTTCCCCCCTCTCATTACCCCCTTCCTGTCAGCCCACTGTCTAATAAGGGACATTAGAGCCCACAAAAAGCCCCCTGGTGGGGGGGAAAAAAAGAAACTAATTACTGACGAAAAAAAATTATTTTTTCTGATTTTGTTATTTTTTACCCCAAACCCTGAGTACAAGGCAGATGATCTGAATTAACATACCAGGTTCTGTGATACTCAATTCTGAGTCGTGAGTATAGAAGAACGGCGTTCACCATGGCAACGGGAGAAAAAAAATAATCCTGGAAGTTTGCATTTCCTGCCAATGGAATCAGAAATAATATTAATGACAGCATAAAGAGAATATCAAAGCATATTTAGCAATAACTGTTAAGGTAATTTTATCTATATAGCATATTTTCAGTAACAAGGCAGTTCAAGCGTGTCAAACTCGAGGCCTGGGGGCTAAATCTGGCCCGCTGTAGCTTTTTATGTTCCCCCCTAGACTCCAAATTACATCTGAAAGTTCCTCCAGTTTTTCACAAAATCACAAAACACACACAAAATCAACAGATCCCCACATTTTTTCTGATTTTACAGAATTTTTTTCTCAAAATTGGCCAAAAACTTTGGGTTTAAGTGACTTCTACCTCAGCCTTACCTGATGTCAAGTTAGAGTCTGTGACGTTTATTAATTGATTAATAAAAAGTCACATTTAACACATTTAACATCATACATTAGTGCAAATATCATAAAAAGTCCTTTCAAATATTTCTAAATTAACACAACAAAATCTGTGATTTTGATTAAAAAAAGAAAACACAAAACAATCACAAAATCCTTTTTGGTTGGATCAGTGTGAAAAGATGTTATGTATTATTTTGTTTTAAGAAACTTATTGAATGCTGAAGTAGCTATTTATTGATATTTTAGCAATTTAATGGGTTTTATCAATACATTCTGGCTCAACCGGCTTTAAGAACATTCAGATTTTTGATATGGCCCAAAATGAAAATGTGTTTGACATCCTTGAATTAGAAGAAAATACAAACAAAACTAAAAGAAATACATAATTTATAAACTAGTAGGGGTTTTTCTGGATTCTTGTTCTGATAAAACTAATGTTAGTGGTTCTCCATGTTTGAACAAAACAAAAACAAAAAAGGAGCAAAAAAACATCAATACTGTTGCTACTGCAAAATACCAAAAGTTTGATTTAGCAGAAAATTAGAATACTTTCATATTGACGATGATTTTCTTAATTTTGGGAGATTGTGACCGACTGATATTTAAATATGAAGCTGATCTCGTCTACCCGAGGAAAGGTCTAAAATTTAGCCACAGTCCTCTTCTGATTTCCATAAGTCAACTTGAAAATGACGTCCAACTTTTCTGCTATGCCTTAAGACACCAAAGTGGCCATTTTCCTTTTTTAGGTCTTTGGTTTTAAAAGAGTAACCAGAGATAGAAATGTGAAAACACACATCTATTTCTTTATATATGACTTCCTCTTCCTGATCTCGACTCATTTTTTGAACATTAATGTCCAGCATTATGGTTATGATTATGATTTTCTGTGGCTAAAATAAAAAACAAACTCTGTATTAGAACCAGATTTTATTGTTCTTCTCTTTACTTCAAGAAACAATGTACAAAAGCTCATAATTTTCTTCATAGGCAAAACAAACAAAACAAATGTTAAACACATGTAGAGCTACAGGATAGAAATCTTCATTTACATTAAGATTTTAAAATTATCTAGATTCCTAGGGACAATGTAGAAAACACATCATCTATGTATGAAGGTGTTAGACATGTTTCAAAACGCCCACTTACAAGATGTAGGCAAATAAAAGAGGTGTCCAAATACATTTATTTGCATAATTTAAAAATACTAGTAAGTGTGAGCTCATTTTTTTTTTCCAACATTGTTGCAAGACAAGAATGAAAAGTAGTTAAAAGCTGTTGTCCTTTTTCCTCATATTTAATATTTGGTTAGATTTGATCAATGTCACATAAAAAATCTGACAGAAAGTCACATCCTTATTGTACAAATACAAACACATTAACTAGAATTTTACATAAAAAATTATTTATTTTGTAAGAAGTGTTAAAATCTGCAGGTCCTGAGGTGTGAGCACAGTGACACGAACAAAATCTTTTCAAGGATTATAGGAAGAACATTAATGCTGTTATTCTTCCTTCCACAGAAATAAAAATGTTTGTGTTTTATCTACTGAAAGCTTATAGATAAGTCTATAATGTTTGGGTTAAAAAAGGCTTTGACAAATGTGAAACTAAAGCTAAAGTCAGTGTTAGTGTATTAAGGCAATTTTATTGAATAGTATCTTTTAACAGTGCGTCAGCATGCAGACAGAGCTGAAGGATCTGCCCAAAAAAATCACAATAAACAATATTGCAGTTCTTATCTAACACAGCATCTATGAACAAAACATTATATTAAACAGCTTGGCCATAAAATGTAATTTGCTGTTTTAGATTCTCAGCCTAGACAGACTTTATAATAAATTGTTTTCTCCGATTTCTGTTCTTTTCCTGTAGAAAATTAATGTAAATACATTGTTAAATTAAACTAGTCTACAACAGAAGGCTGATTTTAAGAAATATTCAGAAAAATTAATAGAAATGTAGCTTTTCGAACATGTTAAGGCCTTAGTTTCTAAATCAGCTAAGACATTCACAAGCTGTAATCATGCTATAGCACCACTGTTGTTTCAATGAGGTCACTTCCTGTCTGTCGGTCTCTCACTTCCTCCTTCGGCCACAGTAGTTACCCTGACAGCCTCCACCTAATAGCAGGAACAAAGACAGTTACTCTCCAGCTGATGTACAAAGAGTGTTAGACATGTGATAATACTTTTTCTTATTCTGTAACAAATAGATTTTACTTCTTTTCATACGACACGTCAAATATTTTTGTTGTAATGAAAAATCACAAAGTTTCTGTTTCTTTAGTAGCTGAATAACTAATTGCAACAGGTTTTTCTCAAGAAAGAAAGCAGGATATCCTGTGATGATTCTTTTCTTTGAATAGATATGCACTTATTGGCCACTTTATTAGGTACATCTGTTCTGTTTACGTGTTGACGTAAATCAAATGGTAGCAATTTAATGCATTTAGGCGTCAGAAGCTGACTTCCTGAAGGAGAAGTTTTTCAGAAACTTAAAATCTACTGTGGTTTTCACACAATAACCACTCAGAAAAGGAAACATCAGTTGAAAGGTAGTTGTGTGGATGAAAATGCAGTGTTTATGTCAACAGTGACGCAAGGCATAAGGGAACTTCAACCCTTTCTTAAATTAATAAATCAATTAATTGCACGCTGAATTAAAACGAGCTCAATAATTTCCATTTGCATTATTTATTATTTTTCTCTTTTCTTTCTTTCTACAAAAAACTGGATGACAAAAGTTTTCTGTATCCACTAGCTTTTTTTGAAGAACAAGACCTCAGTATCCATTTTATTTGTTGTTTTGTTAGTTAATTTTGGATATTTAAAATGTCTTCCAGTTCCATTGTTAAATCTTCATTAGAATTTAAAGTTTATGGATCTTTGAAAATGTGTTCTTGCATTATTTTGCTACCATTATATTACTTAAAAATCGTCTCAAAAACAATATTATCACAATAACTCCTGGAACAACAGGTTATGTAATTTGATCTTTGTTACCTCTGTAGCCTCCAGTTCCAAGGAAACCCTGCATGGCTGCATATTTGGCTGCCTTCTGTGCTTTGGCTGAAAGTTGCAAAAAATGAAAACAGTGATTTTGGTTATTTCCACAGAAAAATCCAAGGTTATTTTTTTAATGGCTTTTAAAAGGTAACTAAAATTAATATATGTTGTTCTAAACCAAACGTCTAAAGGAAACTGCTTGCATTCAGTTAATATAGACTCTGTGAATGCTGAATGGTGTGGCTCAACTAGAGAACAAAGTAAGTTTTCTTACTCTTTTGTCCTGTCCCTGCATATCCTGGGGAACAATAGCAGGAAAAGTCACAGTTAACAATAGATTCATTGAGGTGCCATTTTTAAGATGACACAAACGGCAACTTCAAGACTGAAACATTTCTTTACAAGAATGCCTGTTATCCGGTGAAGGTCATTTTACCTGGATAGCCTCCGCCATATCCAGGCACAGCTCCCCCTCCTGGTGCAACATACATATTACAACTTAAAACTGTTTCGCCTGAACTGTTAGACAGTTAAGATTTTTTGCTTCATCTGAATGTGTTTTTATTGTTAATTTTTATAATGTCGTTAATAATAAATTGGTTTTTATTTTTTTAGAGCTCTGTGGTACGAACCTGGTAGACCGCCTACTCCTCCAACTGTTTGGCGTCCTCCAGCGCCTCCTGCACCTCCAGCTGCAGTACCTGAACAAGCAAGTTAAAGCGAGTAAGTGACTTAGCTTTATCGGTGTAATACAGCATTTTATAGCAAATAAAATCTGAAGAACACTAAATTTAAGAGCAATGTCTTTTTGAAAGTTGTATCCTGCCTGGTCCCCCTCCTACATATCCTCCTGTTCCTGCACCTGGACGGCTTCCAACTCCTGCACAAGGAGGTCAGAGGTAAGTAATCTTGTTTAGATAAATTACAGGCAACTCAGTCGGTATAGTAAAAAATCTGATCATTTACACAAGAAATAAAAAGAAAATAAATAGTTTTACATTAAAGGTGCACACATCTTCTCATTTTATAGCACAATCTGATGCTAAATAATGTATATATCAAACATGACTTAAAAGAAATTTGACGCCTTGAAATTGGGCCTCTGTCTCTTTAAGAAGCTGCTGCTCTTTTCGACACTCCGCCTTCAGCACGTCATCAGAACAATGTTTCTCCATGACGAAGGTTTTCAGGAGTGTTGCACTTGCAGCAGCTTGTTTGTTAAACTCAGTTCCATCAGGTTTTTGCTAATTCCTGCTGCCACTAGTCTGAAGGAGCTGAGTAAAGGGGAGGAATGCTCTGAGACAGCAGGTGTTTTGGCTTGAATGGTTGCAACAGGAGATTAAAGGATTTTTCAAACATGCATGAAAGAGTCAAAGTAACTCTCCAGGTATGTTTTGATGAGGGAATAACATTATAAACATGACATGAGGCTCAAAAACAGGTGATTTTACATAATAGGTTAATCATATTCTTAATTTTTTAAAAAATGAGGCAAAAGTGACCAATGTAAATGAATGACCAGCAAACTCAATGAGGCTTTATTATGTCATGTCTGTAGCATGCATCCAGATCCCAGCCCAAAGCAGGAAATTGTCTGGAGCAAACTCAGTAATGAAATGTCAACATTTACATGGTTGGTTTGTCTCGTTATTCAATGCTTGTGTGAAAGGTCAGTAGCAGACATTGTTCAGACCGGATTCCCAGAACATTGTCAGGAATTACTGTGAGACAGTGTTCTTAGATAGATGTTTCAGAATTTCCCTGTTTTAACCCACTATAATTTGTTTGCCCTCTTTGACGGTAAAACTATGGATGTAGGGGGTAAAAGAGCAGCACCATTGGCAAAGTATAACCTCAGCTTTTTTAATGTTTTGCTTTTAAAACGGCATATTAGAGAAATCTACCTTGTCCATAACCAGCTGAACCATATCCAGACTTTCTTGATCCAAGTGCTTGGCCACCAGGTCCAAAGCCTCCTCCTTCAGTCCCTCCAGGTCCAAAGCCTCCTCCTCCAGTCCCTCCAGGACCAAAGCCTCCTCCTCCAGTCCCTCCAGGACCAAAGCCTCCTCCTCCAGTCCCTCCAGGTCCAAAGCCTCCTCCTTCAGTCCCTCCAGGTCCAAAGCCTCCTCCTCCAGTCCCTCCAGGACCAAAGCCTCCTCCTCCAGTCCCTCCAGGACCAAAGCCTCCTCCTCCAGT
>CAEFZY010068040.1:0-53477 GCA_903066815.1 Brachyrhaphis roseni
GCATAAAAAATCTGTCTAAATTCAGTGGCTGTAGAGAAAGTGAGGGTGATTGCAATTGAAGAAGCTGTCAATTGTCAATCAGACTCTGCAAACACAGAACAGCATGTTAGTGCCTTCGCTGCCCAGTTATTCAAGTAGGAATTTGGAGAACCTTCAACAATCAGTTTAAACCAGGGGTGTCAAACTCCAGTCCTCGAGGGCCGGTGTCCTGCAACTTTTAGATGCGCCCCTGCTGCACCACACCTGAATGGAATAATTAGGTCATTAAGGCTCTGGAGAACTGATCTACACAAGGAGGAGGTAATTAAGCCATTTCATTCCAGCGGTTTTGTACCTGTGGCACATCTAAAAACTGCAGGACAGCGGCCCTTGAGGACTGGAGTTTGACATCCCTGATTTAAACCATAAAACAGATCATTTTGCTGTGGTCTCTTACTGTTTTTCCAGAGCTGTATATTAAATATGTTTTTCTGAAAAGGTGCATTCGTACTAAAGCTGCACTATGTATTGAATTGCCATCACAATATTGGTGTGTGCAAGTTCACAGCTACAAAAGTGTGTTTGGATGTAATATTTGGTTCGGTGATATTTAAGTGTTATACAAGGCAATTTTTCATGCCAGTATTTTTGGATATACATTTAGCGTCCAGAATGATTGATGCACATTTTTAGAGGCTAAGCTCATAAACTGTACAGGGACATTGGGATGTAGGAAAAGAAGAAAAAGGGTCAGGAAATGTGAGTTAATCATATTTGATATCGCAATCCCAATATTCAGTAATAGTATTGCAATTACATATGATATTGATCACTTATAGTCCTTCAGTTAAGTCTTGGATAATCAAAATGCTGCCATCATTTCCAAATATGGCACGTTTCATGACAGTGGTTGGAACTTTAAGCTGTAGCCTTCGTGTTGCCTGCTGAAAGTCTTGCTCTCTCTCACTTTGTCACAGCTTGACAACTTCAGAATTGGCTCTACATGCTCTTGAACAGTGTGTATCACCAGGGGGCCCTAAGGAGGCCTTATATAAGAAAGACAGACATCATTTTTTAATCAGAACATTTTCATACATGTTTTTTTATCATTCTTGTAAAAGGCAAAATATTTTATTGAAATGCTATGAGACATGCTCATCTTTCTGATTGGCTGCCGGTCAAATTTATCATGCTGCTTTGCTCCTCAATGGCCTGGGCGTCTTAAATTGAAAGGTATGAGGCAGCATTAATTCTAAGCAAACACAATAATTATTGAAAAGAAAGTAAAAGTTCTAAAGTTTGATGTTTCTTTACATATTTTGTAGCATCGTCTTGCGAAGAGGGTTCCTCCTCAGAAGCTAAGGCTGTTTTGAGGGACATAGCATGGAAGAGTTTGGGAACCCCCGCTCTAGAAAATACTGCTTAAAATAGCTTCTTCATCTCTTTGCTTCTCCTTACTAACACTAAAAGTAACGGTTTTTCAGTCTTTTGCTGGTAGTAACAGCTTTTGATCTGCGAAGTGTTGCGATTGGTGTGATTTCTTAGCACTTATAAATGACAGGACCACTATTGTGAAGTGCAGGGGGAACTTTTCAACCTGAAAATTGCCCCGTTTTGATTACTCGGCAACTTTTCTGTGCATCTCTAAGGACAAATAATTAGTTCTCTTTGAATAAAGATAATGTGTTAAATGACAAAGGCACCAGCCTGGTTGTGCTAATTAACTCCTTATAGAAGTTTTAGCAAAATTACATACGCGTGTCAAGCTGTCTGCAGTGGCACTATTACTTTTACAGCTTATTGAAAGTCATAATAACCACAGGGATTTTCTGCACAAAGTCCACGTTTCTATTAATAACCTCGGAGAAGGAAGCCTGCCCTCCATCATGGCTGACAGACAGTCACAGTTGATATTTAGCTCTGACTTAATGGAGTAAAAATCCTGGTTCTGTTACATGCACTGGCGTAACAGCTCTTTAAATATGGCCCTCCAGGTGATGAATGGCATGACAAGTTGCCTGTTAATACCATCTGGTCCCTTGTGAGAAATGATTGTGTTTCTAGATGAGGTGAGAAGAGTTGCTTTGTGCTGCTGGGATGTCAGCGAGATAATGTTTAACCGTGCTGTCAAAGTGGTGTCAAACTGTGAGCGGGGCTTTGCTTACAAACCGTTTGTCAGTGTTTAAAAATGTATTTCGCAAGAGTAAAATGACAAGACTGATACAATAATTACTCCCCTCCCCCAAATACAAAAGCCTTGGTGGTTTTAATCTTTTATTCGGCGCCGCTTTAATTAGCACAGCATGTGAGTAATCAAGTGTTTCCCTTGCACAGCAAAAAAATGCCGCAAGTGTCGCACCCAGCCTCCAGAATGTTTGAATGATTTTTCAACTCCCAAATCTACAGAGAAGGAAATCCTAAATCTGTGTGTGTGTGTTCAGTTGCTGACACATGGACACCTATTGCGATAGAAGGTGTCACACCATCTGCTAACTTTCCAACCTTGGACAGATCGTTTTGCTTCATTTGGGCTAAGTTTCTGTGGTTTTAACTACATACTGATACATCAGTTAGCTGTGTCCAGCTGCAGGCAGCTGTGGTGTACTGAGAGCGTTTAGCTGTAAGGTCTGGCTGTTTCAAAACACCTGTACTGTCTACTTCAGCTCACACCAATCAACCTGAACTGAGTTCAATTCTGCCAGTATTTCTGTCATAAAGCTTAAACAGTTCCTCTCATGTCCATTTAAGGTTTAAGTAACAAGAAAAAGTCTCTGGTTACTTGTTTGTGCCAGAGAGCAGAGGGGGAAAAGGGTCTAGCCTAAAAAACTGCTGACAAAACACTTCAGTTAAAAAATGTTGAATATACTCAACATTTGCCTAAATAGATGCTGATTTAATTCTTCAGAAATAAGTCACTTCAGACTTTAATTTTGACGACTCAAGGGTGGTGGTGCATTTTCAAACAATGACCAATATCAGGCTGGAAAAGGCCATGTTTTAACATCCAGGTTTTAGTTGCATACCTTAGAATTAGCGATGCACCGATCCGATATTAACATCTGTATCGGTCCTGATATTGGAAAACATTCCAGATTGGATATTTTGAAAGTGCATCTGATCCGTAAAGGCACATCTACTCAATCCAATTCTGTCCTTTGTGCTCTGAGTGACGTCATGCTTTATAACTTATTTATTTACATTATATTTAGAATTCCCAACTAATTGCTCTTTCTGAACCATTTGAAAGGTTTGTTGGAGTTTATTTTTAACATGTTTGACCGATGTAGTCAAACATGTTAGCTTCAGTTTCTTTTGCTGTTGTACTTCTAATTGCGCTGACTGAACAAATTAAAGTTGATTTTACATCTTTGACCAAGCCTGTGAAGCTGTTGGTGTATTAAAGTGCTTTACTGTCGCACAGTTATCAAATAAACTTGTAATTTAGTAGATTTACGTCTGTTTTTAAAAAAAGAAACCTTCAGCACTTTTTTTCTGTATCGGATTGGTATCAGTCAATACCACACCTCTGATATCTGTATCGTATCGGGAGAGAAGAAAGTGGATCGGTGCATCCCTAGTTAGAATGACGTCAAGCAAGATAAAAATGGTGCGTTAGTTCCACAGTTATTTTCTGCTCTTTATAGATACTGATACACTGACGCATAGCATGAGCCATAGTATGACTTGATTAGAGGGTGTTCTCAATAAATTCTCCTTCATTATCAGTATACAGTATATCGTCTTGGGTCTGTTCAGAACAACATGCACTGAGGCAGCCAACCTTTCTGTGCACCTGCTGTTATTTGAGGGCAGAGACTCATAAACCAACCATTCATCTGGTGAAGTTCTTTCCGGTCTGACCCAACTGGTCGTGTCTAAACCACTGAACTGGCATCTACCCTCCTTCAGAATTATAATTAAGCCAACACGTCCCACTAGACTTTCCCTCACAGTTACCCACGTGAGTCTTTTCACTGAAGCAATTTGTTTTGCAAAGATCCTGAAGTCCTACGCATTTCATTGTTGAAAGGAATGAGTTGCAGGAAGGTTACCAAATATCTTTAAATTAAAAAAGATGTAATTTCTAACCATCACAGTAGGTTCAAACATTAAATAACAAAAAATAAAAGAAAATCTCTCTCTCTCTGTCTCTCTCTCTCTCTCTATGTGTAATGACTTCACCTGAAGAAAAATAAAGTCTTAAAATGAGCTAAGACGAGTCCAGAACCAAAGACTTGGAAAATCTGTGGGGGTCATCTGGACCGGGCTGTGGAAAAGAGAAACTCTCGTAATTTAGTTATATTTGGAGAACATGTGCAAAAGTAGAGAAGAAAACTGTTGCCAAGTCTAGATGTGGCATGTTGATAGACTCCTAAAAAAGAACACCAAGTGCTAAAATGGAATGTGCCTTAACAAAGTTTAATCCAAGGGTACGCATACTTCACTAAGCAGGTTATTGTACCCCTGTTTATTCTGTTAAAAATGTTTTCTTTTCAGACACATTCATTTCTCAGTTGAACTCTACTGGATATATGTCACTTGGGAAGTGAAAGATACTTAGAGTTGTCCTTTGGACATTGCATAAAACTGACATTTTATCAGAGATGTTTCTACTTTCTCTACCTACTTCAAATGTGTACAGAGTCCAACATTTTCAATCTCAGAATAAAAACAAACTAATAATTCTGACTTGGCTGCAGGTCTTTGCTGTGCTTCAAACTGTGCTAATTGTGATGACGACGGCTGAAATCTCCACCAGGATTGTTGCCGCCTCACAGGAAATGATGCATCCAAGATAACTTGATTTATGTCTTCCACAGTAACGTCAGGTTCGAGGAAAGAGAACAAGCTTGAGCCCTTACAGTATCTAAAACAGCACTTTGAAGTGAACATATTTTTTCTCCCGATATTTAGCATTCTCAGTGGATTTATTGGGGGAGGAGGTAAAAAACAACAACAACCCAGAGTGGGATATCAGGCTGTGCTAAATTGGTTTTGAATTCCTACAAGCAAACACTGGTTCAACCCGGGCTGTAGCCGAATAATAAAAGGAACGATTAGTTAAAGAGGGGAATTGCTTGGTCATAGTTGAACTGTGAAGCAACTATATTTTCTGCAGTGTGCAATAAAGCAGCTCTTCATATCATAAGCTCATTATATCTGAGCCATAAAGTGATTATGTTCTTCAGTACAGCATTGTTCTGCTGCTGACAGGATTAAAGATGACTTTAAAGGAGGAGGTTTAGCATCGCCGCGCTCTGCTCTAGTGTTTGCTTGCTTCCTATAAGCCAGAAGTGAAAGGGGCCGTGGACTTGACTGTTTGCCAGCTGCGGCACACCCACCGTCCTTTCTTTTAACGCATTTATCTCCTGCCAGTCTGGCTATCCATCTACATATGCCTTTGTTCTCGTTGGGAGCCGCTGCTTTTCACGGCGCCGTCAGCGCCATCATTTCAAGGTTTTTAGGAAAATCCTTGAAATGTTCGAGACTGTAAATCTGACACGAGTTTTGCATTGATCCGTCTGTCACTTGATGCAGGATTTTGATTGAGCTTTGGGAATTATTCCTACCCTTTGAACTGCATGCTATGTATTTTTGGTCTAGTTTCTAAAGCATATATCTAAGTGCACTTGAAAGGAGGCAAAACTAGATATATCACCTTGTTTTAAGTCAATAATTTCTTAATTTTGACAAAAAGTTCTAATTCTACTGGCAGATTGTTTCACTTATAACACAGGAAAAATGTCTTGATAAAGGTGAAATTATCTGCCAGTGGAACTAGTACTATCTCATCAGCATTAGCATTAAAACAAGCTCCTATGTCTTGCTGAAAATATACTAGTAAGCTAATCTTGTCTTATTTTTAGTGTCCTAAAAGATTTGCACTAGAAACTAGACAAAAAATATGTGGTAAGATTTTGTGGTTTTTGCAGTGTTTAAATGTTAAGTTTGTCCAAAAACCTCACTGTACAGTTTTGTGATTTTTTTTTGTGTTTGTTTAGAATTATTTTACACCCTGGAGTAACATTCGATGCAATTAATTACCTTCAGTAGTCATCTTATTATTAGTCTATTTGGGCAATTGGAGTAGTTTTGTTGCTCTAAGCTTAGCTTCTATTGTTTTGGAATATGTCTCTATCAGCTTAACACATTTAAAGTCAGAATCTTTTGCCATTTCGTCGTTATAAAATTACTCAATCTCAGTCAGATTGAACGGAGAACATCTGTGAACATCAACGTTCATGACTTAACAAACTGGAAAGTGAACCTCCACTTCAGTCTCAAGTTTCAAGTGGCGGCCTCTTGCAAGCTTTTCATCCAGGGTTCCTGTACATGTACATAGGCCAAAAAAATAATAATTTTTGTGTCCTCTGTCCAGATCACCTTCTTCCATGTGTCTGTTGTGTTGAAACTTCAAATATAACTTCTTATGACAAAATGCCACTCGAGGTATCAAAATTTTTACCAAAACACTGAACATCGTCTTGTATAAAATCCTGTAACAAACAGGTTATTTTTTTTTTTATACCCTACTCACGCTGTTGATATAGTTTTAATTTCTGGATGCATGAACATGTGTAGCACGAGCATCTGCCGACGTCTGACCGTGATATCTTCTTTGTCTGTAGAAGAAGACCGGTGTCATGAAGAAGGAGACGAAGGAGTGGTGGAAGGAGAAGACGATGATGAAGCAGCAAAAGCAGGAAGACGAGGAAAAGGAGGAGGAGGAGGAGAACGTCCAGCCGGTGGTGGACCCTCTGGAGAACGGCTTCCTGCATCACGCTCAGCGGGAGCAGGAGAGGATGAACGAGAGGCTGCTGAAGAAGACGTACTCCAAGAAGAACAAAACGGTAAGCATTTACTTCTGTGTTGTATGGTTCCAGTCTGGCCCACTTGAACGGAGGCCAGGTAAGGTTTAAAGTGTTGGCTGTAGGTAGAGGAGAGGTCTAACGGGGAGAGAGTGTTGCTTTTTTACCCCTTTCAGATTTATGAGTGAATTTACTGGCCTTTCACTTTTTGCTGTCTTATGTGACTTTTTAGTAGGATGTAGGCTGTTTCGTCAGTTGCAAGGATTTTATATCACATTTCTGGTTTGCAGTCTGCAGTCTTTTTTTGTATTTGATGGGTGCTTGTGTTTACATTTTCTGGAGTGGTCAATAAGGTCAGTATGTTGAACAAACCACCTTTCTTTGCAATTTAAAATTCCAATTACTTTCAGGTGAACTTTCACACTTGAATTCAGTGACTAGCAGTTTTTTAAAGGCCGTCAATAAATGCAGCCATATATGTTATATTTACCCCTATCAAATTTGATCAGCTTCCCTATTCCGGCTAATGGAAAGCACATTACCACAGCATAATGCATCCACTACCATGTTTCACGGTGGAGTTTAACTCCAAATTATTCACACAAAATTTGCTTATTTACTGGTCTTTTGTAGAGCACATGAAAAAAATCCAGCTTGGGAAACTGAATAACCTCAGTGCAATGCTAATTGACACTATTGGCTGGTGTTTTCTAAACAGCCAATCCCTGCACAACAGTCATTTCCTTTGGCACTGATTGGCTGTACCTCCTAGAGCAGCGATAAGTAAGACTGCAGACGTTAATGTCTTGCACTGAGATGGTTTCCACTGTTCACATTCATTTATATTAAGGTATATTTGGTGTTTGATTTCGGCAAAATGAGCACTTATGTTTGTTTTTAGCGCTGGCCTCTAATATTTGTGGATTTTAGCTATTCGTGGGCGTCTGCGTTACCCAACCCCCTGCAAATACCAGAGGTCTACCACGCTTGTTATTGGCTTTCTTTCAACAATGAACTTCCTCTGAAGTTCAAAGGGTACGAACATTTTTGACAGGCCCTGTAAATGTGTCCTGATAAAATGGGTGTTTTGGGAGTGTACTCCTCTGCTCATTTAACTTAATAAAACAAAAGAAGGAAACAGATGAGATCGACTGGACAATTGTGTTGATGGGGGAAATCTGGCACACAGCAGTTTTGTTCTGTCATTAAAAAGATCCCTGTAAAATGTTTGTTTACCGCTGAGCCATTGGCTTCCAGAACTGTTTGTCTTTCACGAACAAACTGATAGTTTACTGCCTTCAGGTGGGTTTCCACTCCCATCCCATCCCTATTTTCCCTCCCTGCATATGTGGCTTTCTGCTTGTGCCGATAGAGGACTGCCAATATCCTAAGCTTTAAGCACACTGCTGAGCCCACCAAGTCTGAGTCTGTCCCACTGAGATAGCTCATTTATGTGTTAAGAGTTTGTTTAAATGGCGGATGTTTTTATGCTCTTGTCCGAAGCCAACATCCACTATAGGGCTGTTGAGGATAAGAGGGGAGACATAGTCAGGAAGCCAAAGCAAATAATGAGGCAATGCAGCCCGGAGGCCTCCACCACAGACGAAAATATCTCTCTCAGATAAGATTTCCTGAGGAAGTTAACATGACTGAAAACGTGTTTTGGCTGCGATACTTAGTTTGCTGAGAAAGTATGCGTTTAAGTTGCTGCTCTTATCCAGCGTCCAACGAAGCTTCAGCTACTCAATCACATCTACATTCCACTACGGGTAATAAAACTACTGTAAAACCTTCTGCCATCCTGAATTCTTTTAGAGTCACTTGTGTTTTAGATTTAAACACCATCAAATAAAAGAATACTTGCTAAACAGTTCCCAGAGGAATCCAAGATCAGTAACTGTTTTTATATGCAAATTTTGAAGTATCGCGTTAGAAAAGATTGATAGAAAACAGCAAAATTTGAAATAACTTCCTCAATTTCACAAAAAAATTTATAAAAAATATTACTCTCTTGAGATGGTTTTTGGCTTTCCTGAAAAAAGAAAAAGGGGATTGAGGCATATTTGCAGAATACGTTCTGGTACACTTTCGAAAACGATTAAGAAAAATCGTGCATCCACACAGCAAGATGCAGCGCCGCAGAACATGATGTAGTAGGTATGCCGGTCCAACAGGTGGCACTGTAACACCCACAGAGAATGAAATAAAACGCACAGAAAGACGCCCTGTTTATTTTTGCGACTTAGGCTCATTATGTATTGAGAGGGAGATGGAGCTATGACATCATCGTTAAAAAAAGGAAAAACACGGCTTGCATGTACAATTGAAACATGAAATTGGCATCCTTAAGTGTTTCTACTTTAAAATCCGGTTTCTTCCAAGACTCCCAATCCATGTGGATGTAAAGCCTAAATGACAAAAACACCTAAACATACACACTTTCTTTTTTGCAACATTTTAAAACTTTGCTCAAAAGTCCCATGACAAACAGAAGGAAACATAGCTAGTGTGCTTGAACAACTCGCCTATATAGCTGTCGGTGCTTTAGCATCTCTATCACAATTGTTTTGTTCAAATTTACCTTAGAAATAGCTGACACCAAGATTACTTCTGAGTACCAATAGACCTTATGACAATTGCCTACTACAGTTAAGAGCAGTGAGTATTACTGATGGTAACTTCACTTAAAAACATCCAAGCTGTCCCTTCTAGACCAACTTGTAGTTCTGACTCGCAGCCTGGGAACAAGCTGCTTCGCTGTACTTTGTTTACAATATGTCGGCTAACTCGGGGTAACTGTTGATGCTAGTCTCACAACCACATTTCTGCATAGACTGTCATTGTTGAAGCGTACCAGCAGCTCTGCAATGCTCATGTGAAGTAGAAAGGAACAAAATGCCACTGCAGGAAAAAGTGCTTCTCATGAGTAATCATGTTGCATACCTAATGAATCAAATCTGCCATGAATTATTCATCTGCTAATCCAAATCTCAGCTGGAGTGTTTCTGTGTCAGGTTCTCTCTGTGCTGTGTGGGTTTTCTCCCAGAGCGTTGGTTCTGTAGCGATGTTCAAAAACTTGTTTTGTTGGATTAACTGAACACTGAAATGCTCATTCTTTCTGATGACTAAGTGTAGTCCCCCAAGGCCCTGAACAGGGCGAGGCTTGTATGTGTCTATAGCAATAAGGAAACTAAGAAGGAACCAAGGAAGGAAGTAAGAAGGTGCCAAGGAAGGGATGATGCAAAATAAGGAAGAAAGGGCTTTGTTTGTATCTAAGGAAGGAAGACTATAGGTTGGAAAGAATGAAGGCTCTAGGAAGGAAAGAAAGAAGGAATGATTTAGGAAAGAAGGAACCAAGGAAAAAAATTAAGAAGGAAGGAAGCAGGAAGTAAGACATTAGGAAGCTTGTATGTAACAAGGAAGGAGCAGTTTAAAATAAAGAACTAACAAACAACATAAGAAACTAACTTAAGAACTAAAGAAAAAACTAAGAAAGGAATGAACTAAAGAAGGATGAAAGATACTAAAGTAAAAAGGAAGTGGTTACATAAGGAAGCAATGAACTAAGGAAGAGAGGAAGTGAAAAAGAAAGTAAATGTAATAAAACCACCAAGAACAGAATAGAGGGACAAAAAAGGAATGAAGAAGCTGTAATATGAATGAAAGAATTAACTTTCATCTTGTGTCTGTGTGTCCAGAAACAAATCCATGAGTCCTGTGTTATTGTTGTTGTTTACATTGTGATCTGTAGGAGAATCAAGTTACATCATACCCGGCAGCACGTATTTGACCTTCAACATGCTTTAAATGGGGATCATGAATAAAACATAGTGCTGACTTGTCCGTCCTTCAGCACAGTTGCTGTGTTTTTGCGCATAAGAAAGCACCTGTGGACATGGTTCTTCGCTTGGACCTGATGCTTGCCTCAAGCTCTTCAGCCTCTCACTTTCAGCCCTGTCTGCTATCACAGAACCACCTTTCCGTGTGCCCTTTCACTCCTGCAGCTGCCTCAAGATTACTTCCCCGAGTCTCATATCTAGGTGTGTTTATAAGGGGTAAGCCAACTGGAGGCTGATAAGATAAGCTGGGGCATTGACTGTGCAGCAGAGCATGGTTCAGGGCTAACCCGAGAGCTGCCGAACACACAAACACCACTGACCTGCAACGTTGTGTTTAGCAACTTTCACGTCAAATATATTTTTACTTGAGCTGGACTGATAAGAGATTTAGTGTCCAATTTCTGATCTCCAAACGTATAAAGCTGCAGATATGCTTTTTATTCCTTTCTGATGTTTTTTTTTTTTTTTTTAGGTATTTTCACATTCATAACATACACATATAATCTATGCTTTAATCAGAAAAATTCTCTATCTTAACATAAAATAGTTTTATCATAAAATTTGAAATCAAAGCCTGTCTTTGGCTACGAATATAAAGAAATGCATCATATTATTCTTATAAATCAGATGAACTCACACATTTTTTCAATTGTTTTGCACATTTCAAAGGTAGATCTATAAAGCTATTTCTACAAGATCCATTCAGTAAATGACAGCCGTGTTGTATGTAATATTTGAGAGAGAAAAAGACAGATTACATATTATGTCATTTTATCAATTTAATTCACTTGAACAATAAAGAAGCTTAGAGGCTTACTGTAATGACCTAGCACAATTTACTTTTGAACAATGTGTGTGTGTGGGAGCCAAATTTATGCTCCATATATCTGCAGTCAAATATGATTTACTTTATTTCCAAGGAGAATATTAGTACAGTTATCCATTGCTGTGGCAGATTTACATTAAAAGTGAGTTTCATACAGTCAGAAAGTGTTTGCAGACATCTCGCAAGATAATAGAGTTTGTGAAAGGAGTGTCAGTTTTAGAAAACATTATCGATCCGTTTTACTTCTACATTTTGGTAGAAATACTATGTCAAATCATATTTATACATATGTATGTAATTCTACGAAGACACTTCACTGGCACAATTCCAATGATGAGCACAACTATAACATGTAATATTACCCTAATCTTTAGCTTTCAGATTCTGATTGGGCTTCGTCTTGGGACTCTGGATTGGCCGCTCCAAAACGTGAATATTACTCCCAGTCAGAAGAAACCTCAGTCTGCCTGCGGTATGAATAATTTTGAGCTGAACTGTAAAGAGGGTTACCTTTCTGAAATTATCTTACAGATCTGATCAAGAAGCATAAAATCATCCCATTCTGACCACCAGCTGATTTCTCACTCTATGTTTACTCTTTTGCAGTGAGAATATCTTCCATATATGCCACAAAAAACTAAATATTTTCTTGATTATTGAATCTTTACTGCCGTCTCCTTAAAAAGAACATGTTTCACTTGTGGCTCTTTAAGGAGATCAGTGAAAAATGCAACAAAGAAAAACACACACCTTAA
The DNA here is from genome assembly GCA_903066815.1 of Brachyrhaphis roseni. Taxonomy (NCBI): domain Eukaryota; kingdom Metazoa; phylum Chordata; class Actinopteri; order Cyprinodontiformes; family Poeciliidae; genus Brachyrhaphis; species Brachyrhaphis roseni. The sequence goes on from CAEFZY010068040.1 coordinate 12,209, forward strand.
AGGTAATTATGTGCTCGAGAGCTTGTAAGTGGGAACATGATGGAGAATGTCTATCTTCTGTTTGTCAGGTTAACTCCGCAATTTAACAAGAAGCATTATGAGATGAGTGGATAATGAGCCTCGGCGCAGAGGTGTCTGCAGGCGCGTTGCATGCAGGAGCATGCGCTGGTGCGTGCCCCGGGGGTTCGCGGATGCACGCGCATTCTTAGACGACCACAACAAACTAGAGTGGGTGACCGTGACTTTTAACAGACCTTGACAGATAAAATAGCTTAGCAGCACTTGAAACATGCAGAGGCTTGCTGGATCACAAAGTGGATATCTCTCTTTACCACATCAGCTGTCAGGTGAACACTGCGCAAGAAAAATAAACACCAAGAAAATTTGTTTAATTCAAAACTACAAAAAGAATGATCAAGCTGCCGGCAGTAAGCAAGAGGTTCCAGTGAAGTCATAGATTGCACCTAATTATCAGATAATAGAATGCTTTCATTTCCCTTTTGAGCAATTTGTTTACATCGAATTGGGTTCTATGTTTTTCTCTTTTTACCAACATAACCTTGCTAAAAAAAATGTGTTTAAACTTTCTGGAACTTTTTATCCACATTCTGTATAGATTTCTGTTTCTACTGAACTTTTGCAGTTGCGTTACTCAAAGATGCCTCAGTCACAGCAGCAAACGGGGGAGAAAAAGTTTATTCTTTCACTGAGTTTTCAACCTCATCTTTGCGTAGTCATAACGCAAAGATGGAATCAGAAAGACTAAGACATGAAGAGAAGCACTAATCACCACCCAGCCTAAATAATGCACAGCACGCCAAATTTCCCTTGTTCAAACAAATGAATTCCACCTTCTTTGGTCTATTACTCAAAGAAACGGCGTGTTCTTCGAAAATTAGATCAAAGTTCTTGAGGTATACTTCAGAGTAGAATAGAAATACCCTTTATTGTTCTGCACATTGAAATTCTGATGCAACAGCAGCAAGGTGACAGGCAAGTGAAGCATGATTCACACAGATAAGAATATCAAATATATATGTAAAAAAAGAATGACATACTGTAAAATGAGGGCAACATTTCAACATAGACGCTGTTAAAAATACTCCAATCCAAAGGAATGTGCAAAACATTTTCAAATGTTTTCTATTTTCATTTGAAAATAGAAAACATTTGAAAATGCATTTGAGCATTAAGAAACAACAGACTAGCTACAATAAGTGACAATTGAAACTGTGCAACAACAGTGATGTACAGATACCAGCAAAAATGTTTTCTAAACTGAGGAAAACTGTGGAAATACCAGCATGTATGTAAACGCTCGTTGAGTTTGTTGGAAGATGTGGCGTTTATAGAGTCTGAGGGATTTATGATAACGCTCCTTCGTTCACTTAGGAGCTCTGCAGTTCAGCAGCAGCAGCTTCAGGTCCATCATTTAACTCATAAATAGGGGTAGTCCTATAAGCGCTTTCAGTAGGAGTTAAAACTTTTGCCTTTATCAAATAATCTGTTTTACGTTTTTCTCTTTTCCGTGCTGAAACTCATTGAAAAGAATGAAATAAATCAAAACTGGAACCAGCAGGTCAGATATCAAACATAAAACAAAATAACGTTAGTATTTTCAGAAACTGATGAAATGTTGTTGGAAAAAAAATGTAGTAACTAATTTCTTCAAAAGCAAAATTCAAACACCTTCTTTAAAAAAAACATGTTCTCCTGCTTTATACAATAGCAAGTTTTATACATTAACAAGATCAAGATATCCTTTTCTGTGTATGAAAAATGAAATCAAATTCTATTATTTTTGCAAATGAAATTTAATGAACACAGCGAGTCTTTACTGGAAGGGCATCACTGTGCGAAAAACGTGTCTGGGAGTATATATCCCTTTTCTTTATGTGCAATTTCAACTTTCCTAAATGCAATCTATTCCTGCTCAGCAGACAGCCTGACCGCTGTGGATTTAGTTAGAGGAGCCAAACTCGTCCCAGTGGGTTTCCACTGGAGCTGCCCATGTTGACTTTCCTCGGGATTCGAGGGGGGAAAGGCTGGGAAAGGCGAGAGAACAGTTCCACTGGTGTACAAATAGAGGCGGTGAGAGGGCAGAGGCAAATTTCTCGTCTGCCTCTCCGGTCTCGGGGGAGGGTTCAGACGTTAACAGTGCTCCGGTCTGAGCCGGCCCCAGATGGCTGAATTTGGAGAGCCAGTAAAACTTTGAGGTTGAAAGGATTTCTGTTCCGACTTTGACCTGAATGAAGTATTTTCAGGCAAATCGAAATTCGTTACTTCCTTCGGCTGTAACCTTTCTGAATATTTCTTTGTTTCTTACTGAACGGCGTCCTGGCTACGCTCCATGTCAGTAGATAACAGAAATATTCACTTTGTTGTTGTACAACCACAAATAAATTCATCAACATGAAAACAGTTTGTAATTTGTAGTCTATGATGATTCGATAAATTTCACTTATCAGCTTATTTACGTTGATAAGTTGAATAGAATCAAAATAACGGTGCTAAAAATAGTTGCATAGACACAAGATTGCTTGCCAGCAATGATTACATCGGTTTTAGCTGTAAATTCAAATCTAAAATGTATGCATGACATACAAAAGAACAAGGGACTCAGTGCTTTGATACTGATTGTCAACAACTAGATAACAAGGTCAAATGGTATCACATATAACATGTCAGAAAAAAGTTTTACTCAAAAAAAAAAAAAAGAAAAATAGCGAGGGAGAGAGAAGTTGGTCAGTTATGCTAGCTTGACTTTGACAGCCTTCACATGTAGAAGTGCTGTGGAATTCGGTGTGTTTCGGTTCAGTAAAAAAACAAAAAGGCAACTCACACACTCTCTGACAGATTATCAGTAGAGCAGGTGTTTTAAATTAGCTAATGAATCTCTGTTGTGTTCGGACGATCACAAATTAATAATCGCAAAACAAACATCAACCCTGAAAACATGAAACTGTAGCGAACTGAATGTTTTGTTCTTTCTGTGGGAAATTTTTGCGTGAGAGGTTTTGAGTTTTGTTTCAACAGTTTTTTTGTGTGTGTGTGTGTGTGTTATTTGCCCCTTGCTGTGACGCATTGCATTAAATTAATAATCCTTACATCTCCAGGTTTTGTTTTGTTAGCAGAATTGTTATACCATGATAACATGGATAATGCTGGCTACAATTTTCTACCGCATAGTTTTCACATGCTAAACAGATCCAGGTACTTTGTTTGACGAAATAACAATGGACGGTTTTGTCCCACCGTCCATTGTTATCTAACACTGTAGTCCATTTAGATGAAATTGCAATTTTAGTGTGTCACCCTTGTACAGTTTGTGTGCCCGCCTGGTTCCCCTGAGAAAAAAAAAAATCTTGCCACTCCCCTGTTTACTGAAGCCTTTAGATTCACCTGCTGCTTTCTTGGACTATAAGACCAAAGAAACAGACCCTGAAAGAAAGGAGAGCCAGCATGATTGAACAAACCCAGACAACCTCTTCACCCACTGCTCTTCGCCGGGTGAATATTGCATGGGACAGTGCTCAGTGATTAATATCAGGCCATGTAAGGTGGCTGCCTGGATTAGGTTTATACACACATGCCATCACTTTCAACAAGTCACGGGCATTGAAATGTAGCCGTGTTACCGCAGAGCAACCACTCTGGGGACAATTACTACTGGAAACAGTCGTATTTCATAATTCCTAAGTGCTGCATGGGAGAAAAGGTTTGTGTGGGATCATGATTCACTGCACAGGCTGTTGCATTTCTATATTTCAGAACAGTCACTGGCTTTTAAGCTAAAGAGGTCGGGGTTAGCCGTTGTAAATTTCGGAGGACATTATTTCCCCTCAACTTTGCAAACGTTGTCCTTGTGATTGCCTTTTTTTTTTTCATGTAATTTATTAAAGTGGGACTTCTGAGGCTACATCATACTCCAGTTCTACATCTGCTGGGGAGTGTGTAGCTATAGCAACACCTATATTGCTCCTGGTAGATGTTTAACTAGAGCAGACAATGGGGACCGATGCTTTATTACATCCTGTGCTTTATGACTTACTGTATCTTTGGGGTTTATCTTACAGTACTGTTTAGTGAGCGTATCAGAAGTGTGTGCTGCATTAGGTCTCTGGAGCGGGCAGTGCTATATCTACTTCAGAAGCTTACTACAAAATGTACTTCACTTGAGTTTACATTTGTTGAGAAATCATTTCAATAAATTTGATGTTTACAGAAGTCTATGTGGAATTAAAGTATTTTAACCATTTAAATGTGATGCTAACAGTATGTGTTATTGCTTTCGTCTGTGTGTTTAGGTGTGCACACACTTTAGCTTTAATAAAGATTTCTCTTTCTGCATATACTATTTATTTGAAGTGCTGTGTTGCTTTGAAGCTGAACAGCCTTTAAGACCCGCTGAGCTCTCTGGGGAACAAGGAACAAAGTGTTAGAATCGAGGTCTCTCAGCGAAGATTAGTAAATTCTGTCGTTTTCACTCGTCTTGGACTAAAATATGGAACTGGGCATGTGCAAAATTTATAATAGCTTTTGTATGACCCCAGTTTACTTCTTAATGAAAATGCACCCTGCTTGAGAATGCTTTAGGACTTCATTTTTCCTAAGTATGTAACATGAAAGCATCAGATTTTCTAGGTCTCTGGACAACATTTGCATTGTTTTGTCACATGTACCTAAAATATATTATTGTCGTTGCATTTGAGTGAATTCTAAAAAAATATAATCTGATTGCAATGAAGTTGATTCTGAGTTTAAAGTCATGTTGAAGAAGAGGGGTCAATCAAAGTCTGATCCTCATGACTAATATTGATGAGATAAATGTTATTTTAAAAATGCTGACTGTTGTTTTTTTTGTTTGTTTGTTTTTTAAGTGGAAATCATCTTTAAGAGTTTTGTTCTAAGAGGTTTTGGGGTTTAGGAGGTTTTTTTTACAGTTATAACATGTACATATCAGGGATATTTAAGAACACTGTTACACTCCTTAGGAACAATTGATTAGCAACAATCACTATAACAGAAGGTGAAACCTAAAATACTAATCTATTTCAGCAAAACATATATTTTTTAATTTATATGTGCAAAACATATATTTTTTTAATTTATCTGTACTGATATGTACCCGATTACTTTGCTAAGTACTTCTTCACAAACTTGTTTGCTTAATCATTCACTAATTACTTTGTCTACCGAAGTACTTGTGTGTCTGCATGTATGCAGAGGTAAGTACCTAGGAAACTGCTTAGTTACTGACTTATTTACGTACTTACTTACCTAAGTAATAACCTTATCAGTTACTTGTGTGTTCATCCATGTGCAGGTAAGCTTATGCTCACCTAATTACCTATCTATTTGCAGTACTTGTTAACTCACCTGTATTCACACCATTGTTTACTCACTTTTTTTTTTTTACTTAAAAAGACTTATCTCATTACTTCTTAAATTATTTATTTGCTTACCGTTCTTAGTTACTGATTTATTGACTTACTATTTTCCTTCCTTACTTAGTTACGTACTTAGCTATGTGCTATAATAATTAGTTGTATATTCATGTATTCGATACTTGCATACCAACTTATCTGCCTGTTTATTTACTTAATTGCTTACCTAATTATTTATTCTCCCACTTATTTACTGATTGAATTAACTACTGACTAACTGTAATAGTTATTTACTTACCAAGTTACTTAAGTAAGTTTACCTACTTACAAATTAACTTGCTGATTTACTCAGTACTTGGGTGCTATCCTAATTACCGACTTCATTTATTACTTACCTTCTTACTTATGTACTCTAGTTACTTGCTTACCTAATTACTACTTGACTTGATTCATACTTATTTACCAAGTTACTTACATAAGTAAATAATTAATTATGCATACTAAAGCAAAAACCTACCTGTTTACTTGCTTTCTTGTTTACTTACTTATATACATATAGATTTATTTTATTTACTTTTTTCTTTCTTATTTACTTAATTTCCCCTTGTTTAATTAGTAACCTCATAACTTCTTCAGTTCCTTATTTACTGACTCAGCTAATCAGTGTACTCAGTTATGGGTTAGTTCATTTTAGGTACTTAACTAACATACTTGCATAAGTAATAACTTAACAGACGACTTAATGAGTCATTTACTTATTCATGTTCATGTGTCGGTTCATGTGTAAAAATACATCAGTAGTGTCTGGTGACTGAATGTTATTGTGCTGTTATCACTGTTATCATGAACTATTACAGATGAATCATTGCATTTTTATCACTAAACTATTATGAACTATATTTAACCTTTAGTCTTGGGCAGAACAATAAGGATTTATGAAATGGAGGCACCACCCATCCTCCTTACCAGAATTAGGATATAGAATCAAAGTTAACTACATGACTAAACAAGGTGGAAAGACGGTGGAAAGACTTCAGTGACTTACTGTTAACAACAACAAAAAGCCAAACTTAAACAGACATTGCTGACCAGGGTAGAATTGCCAGAGAGAAAGAAAAAAAAAAATGAATATGTATACATATGTAGTTATATTTGTTTAATTAATTGATTTGGGTATAAGACAATCAAGTTTTGATTTTATTACTTAGAATGACATTTGCTTTTGAGTTTTCACTGCATTTTACTGCATTGCATTCCTTAGTTCTTTGTTGTTTTCACTGTGGTTTGGGTGTCACATGGTGTATTTATTGTATATTATGCACAAGGTCAACACATACCTCTCATTTTAAAGCTTTTAGCTCATCTGCTTGTGTATTATTGCTTGTGACCACCCTTGATTGACAGTAATGAAGCGTCTGCCTACTGCGTTTTGTAGGATGTTAAGTGTTTCAGTGTCGTTGCCTCTTTAGTTCATAAAGGTCATTATGTCAGCAGGATTGACAGTCCATGTTTTTATAGCCTTTTACTTAATATGACAGGAGTGGGGGTGGAGGTCAAGGGGTCATCAACACAGGGCTTTAAAACTGTGAACAATACTGATGTCACTGAGAAACAAGCAATGGGCCTAGTTTCTCCAACTAGGCCCATTTTTTGCATGATACAACACTGACCCCTGCTGTATGAGACAGTCATTGCACTTAGATATACAAGCAGGTGGGGATGCTGTTAACCCTTTGGAAGACTTCATTGTCTCGTCCATTGGGGGTCACTGTTCCCATTTGAAAAAAAAAAAGAGACTCCGCTAGGCTTCTCATTCTGCCATTTTGACTGCCTGATAGAAAATATTTCAGGAATCGCGAGAATAAACCCCCAGCAGAAGACGCTGAGCAGGTTTCATTGGCGACTCCTGCTGTAGATTAAATTAATGCAGCTTCAAAATGTTGCCACAAAGAGAGCATAATCAAAGGCAGTGAACGGCTTTTTGAATTTTAAGCACATGTTGAACAGATATGTCCCCCTGTCAGTCATTAAAGCAGCTCTATTACGTCAGGGTAAACAGCTCCTTTTTTCACTCAGAAATCATCCCACGACAAGGATACCCTTCAATTAGTATGTAGGCTTGCTTAAACATGATGGATTCAAAATGTTGACGGCGAGAATGACATAATGTTTTCATGGACTGTGATTTAAAGGCTATTGTTCGGAATTATGCACCTTCAAGTAGACACCATGTGTTTTGTCCCGTTTTTCCTTCTCCTTTAAAGGCCATTCACACAGTAGCAATTGAACCGAGGGCTATAATTGTGTTTTCATGTACTATAGATCCTGTCATTAGGCCCCCGGGTCTGTAGGCAGTTATATGATGACAGCTGACAAGGGGGCGCGGCTCCTTTGAGGAAGAAGGGGAGGGAACTGAAGGGTGGTGATGCTGGAGGAAGGTGGAGAGAGGGGGAGGGGAAGGAGTGGGGACCACACGCACAAAAGCCACAATTACTTCCTGGACGGTCCCCAGAGCTCAGCGGTTGGAGTGTGTATGTAAAATGATGTGGGAGAGGCCATTTGCAAAACAAAGAGAGGGGAGGTTGGCTGGTGAGAAAGATTGCTTTGGTACAACAGTGCATGTGTACCCTGAGGCAGGAGGGTTAAAGTGGTAGACGGAGAGGTAAAAGGGGTGAGGGGGCTAGACAGCCTTAACAGACCATGAGGATCTGAATCCAGATGGGAGTGCGGTTTATGTGGTTGACCTCGTCAGAGTGAGGGGGTCAGGGTTCATTGCTGTTACCCGAAGGTGTGAAAATTTTAGGGTATAGTGGCCTTATTGTAATGTGAAATAAACAATGTTTAGTTAGGGGAGGGGGGCGTGGATTTAAACCAATTTATTTGAGTTATATTAGTATATTAGATGAACTGAGAGTTGAATGTTGAACAGGGCAGAGTGTTCTGTGGGTTTGGCGGTTCTGTTGTTTTGTCTTCTATGAGTTGGATCATCTCAGAAACCTTAAAGTAGAGTATTCAGTTTTCATGTGATTGACCGTCAGAAATTATTGCATAGCTGTGAAGCAGAAAAGGAAATGATTGACAGTTTTGGCATTTTTAAAAACTAAAATCTGGAAAGTGTGGCACACATTTGTGATTAGCTGCAGTATGTAACTTTTATTAAAAAAAAAAAATGTGGGGGGTTTTATATTTGTTAAAGCTGTCACCATGTCGTGACTGTGTATGTAGAATGAAACAGGTGATCCTTGATATAAAAAAAAGAAAGAAAATCAAGCTCCTCTGCCTTTTCCCAGCACCCCCTTCAGAAATACAACGCTCAGTCAGAAACAACCAATCAGAGCTAGGCGGAGGGTCTCAGTGCTACTTAGTGCAGTAGTGCTTGTGTACGCGCTGCTTCCCCCTTACTCTCTGCAACTGTTACAGCTTCTTCCTGATAGCAGAGCCTGTTTAAATGCTAAGGCTAGTTAGCATGGCCACTGATGAAGGCAGATAAACAGATTTCATGGACGAGTATGTTGTTTGTTGATGCTGATTGTTCACTAAACCTCTGAGTCCTTCATAGAACAGCTGGATGTGTCATGACATTAATGACATTATGATTCTATTCGCTAGTCGGGGACTTCTAATGGCAACTGTTTGGGTCAGAAGCTTTAAAATAGTTCTGCCTTACAAGCAAGTTTTAGACAACATGCAATGACTGAAACTGTGTAAGTTTAAGCTTTGAATTAATTATCCCACATGTCCACAAGAAAATGCGTTGATCTCATTTGAGGGGATCAGAAAGAGCTGGATACAAATGCACACCAGACTTTTAAGACTTAAATGTGCTAAAAAAAAAAAAAAAAAAAAAGGTTGAAATGATGTTTATTTTTCTTTACAATTCCTAATTATACACTTTTTTGTTGGCTTTATCACAAAATTCGTAAGAAAATAAATGGGAAATTGTGGTTGTAACATGACAGAAATGTAAAAAATGTTTTGAATATTTTTGCAAGGCACTATTCTCATAATTTTAATTTTACTAACTCACCATTACATTTATACTTACAGACACTTTCTCTTCTGAAAGCCAAGCTCTACAGTTTCCATGCCAGAGTTTTAGTAACTGGAGTTTACTTGCTAGAATGTGAAAGAAAAGCCTAATTTGAGAAGAAAATAAGACAGATTGATTTAATTAAGGAAGCTAAGGAAATTCTCCCACCGTGTTGAAGGTCTCTTCCTATTTTGATATGTGAAGATGATAGTTTTCAGGCTTTCGGAGGCCATATTGTTATCCTGGAATGAAACCAAAGGATTGGACTCGAAGCATCTTTCGAAGCCACTTCGAGCACGCTCGCGTTATTAGACACCATACACTGAGAAACATGTCGCAGTAATTGGGACATGTGTCATGCGTTTGAAGTCAAAGGCCAGACTAAAAGTAGAACAGTGAAAAGCAGACATAGCATCACCAATTAGCGGTGTGTGATTGCGGCGCTGATTGGATAACATCTGAGTGGCGCAGTGAGCTGTGAGAATGTTTTGCAGGGTCACAAAGCTGAATTAGCCAGGTCTCCTTTATTTAATTAATGACCCAGTGGTAGCCACATAATTGCCTGTTAGAGTAGGGTCTCATTTGATGCTGATATTGAGCAACAACTTGCATGGAAATGTAGTTTCTGGTTCTGTCTCCCACAGGGGCTGTGTTTGCCAATGATCCTCTCAACCCTTAACCTCTGACCTCTGCAGCTGTCCCAGTCACACAGGAGTATGCGCTAATGCTACTGGGGCACATTAAATACCAATTACTAAGCAATTTCCTCCATATTTGAAATAAAACCCTGCATTTGTAAATGTACTCATGATGCACCATCAGACCTCTGTTTGAACCTCTGGCCTGGATCAAAATCATCCTTGGGATGATGGAAATATAAACAGTATAAAAGGAAGTGAATACAAAAGACTTCCTGTTGAGATGATGGGATAAAATAACATCACAGAAAACATCAAATAATGTTTAAATGTTGATTTTTATTTTATTTATTTATTGGAAAAAAAACTGGAAAAGAGGTTACAATGGTGTGTTATGTCTATGTCTGGTTTTTCATGAAAGCAGCCAGTCAAGGTCTTTTTTCCTGTGTTGCAAACAGTTGCTAATAATTTCTTCCCTGTTCTCTACTTTTGAAGGTTTGGTCTTTTCACGGCCATTTTGACAACCAATGATTTAAAGTACTTTTTTATAATCTGTTCATATCTGCAATGAAAAGTGTGTGTGTGTTACTTCAGTAAATAATGTGCGTCAGCATAAGGTCACTCATAAAACCCTCTGATCAAATTATCTGCTCTATTTTCTGATGAGTCACCTCGATCATTCATAAAAATTTCTTAACTAGAAACAGGAAAAAAAAGACAGAACTAAGGATGTGGTTGTAAACAGTTAGTTTACGAAACAAATGTAGAAAGGGACAAAATGGCAAAAAATGTTTTGAATTAGAGGGTATGAATCGACCCAGAGGGTTATTGAGTCTGAGCCATCAGCAACATGCGTTTGCCTGCATCAGAATGGTTCATTGTTGCAATCATTTTCTGTTTTTGGTTTTTGCAACAAAGACGAACAGCATTATGTTTCAGAGACAGCTGTCATTGCTTACATATGCTGAGACGATATAAATCAGAAAATGTCCATAGTTTGCGTTAACATCTTCCTCAAACCCAAAGTTTGAGGAAGGTCATGCATGCCTTGTCATGCATGGTCTGATATCCCCTACTGTTAACCTGGCTTTGTTCAACCTGATCCCACAGATGTTCTGATGTCGGCATGCTGAGAGATATTTCCTTTATCTGATTCTCCATTGACCCTTTGGGTTAGGCCAAAGTTTGCTACTCACTGTTCTAGCCTAAGGAAGTGTTACAAGCAAAAACTATAATGTGTCGGTGGACATTCTCAGAAATGCACTGAGCTAAAAAACCTGATTTGAAGTTTGCGTGACACTTGAACACACAAAATCCCAGAAACAGCCCTTTCATTTCCTTTCATTGTCTGATTGTAATGGAACGCACATGATGGCCCCAGTTCCCTATGTACTTGTGCCCCTCAGTCCGGACAGCAAGCCATTAAACATTAGTGCCGTTTCATGGCATGGCTTGTAACATGGTTATTCCAGTCACTGAGCTCGCCTTTTCCACTGTGCAAGTCCACTGTAGCTCTTTTGTTTGACAAAGCCAGGACAAATGTCTAGCTTCAGGGCAAGCTGTCTCGCGAGCCCTGGGGTTGTGAATATAAAAAACATGAACTCAAATTACAGAAATCGTAGTCAGATTGTGGACGCCAAATTCTTGTCATGGTTTTGCTTTAAATGTCAACACAAATCCATAAAGACGTTCCGTAAAAACACAAGCTGACACTAGTGGAACTGTCAATATTAATCCATTAAAAGTCTGCTAACACAACCTTTCTTAACCAATAATATGAAAGGACTACTGTTAAGACAATTGGGCTTTTTCAGATTAATAATCATTTCATTCAGCTTCAAATTTATTTTATGTCAGCTGATGGAGAAAATGTAACCATAGCGTTCTTCACCAGCCGCCCAGCAAATTAGCCAGAGCAGTTTGACCTTTTACTGGTTTTGTTAATGTTGGATTGTACTCAGTCCAAAAGTACATTTTGTTGCCATTCAAGCATTAAGGGTAAGAAAAATAAAATCTATATCTGAAATGTGGTGTAAGTGATCAACATCATTCATTTAGTTCAAATTGAAGCAACTGCAGCTAAATTGTCTTGTCTTCTATGGTGACAAATTGTATTTTAGTGTTGAATGAGAAATTGACATTTAAAACCATTTTTTGACTTTCAGTTTTTAGGGCTAGTAACTTTAAGCAAACAGATACTGAAATATTTGTAATAAAAACTAGTTATTTTCAATGCAGAAACACACGATTAAATAATGGCAAAGTTCTAAATTCGTTAAATATTTGGGGTTTAACAAACATTCAACTGTGAAGCTGACATAACTGTGTTCACAGGAATAAGACAAAATTAGATTTGCACATTTTTACAAGTCACAGAATGTGTAGATTAATCCAGTGCAGGTTGGACTAGTCTATACATTACTAAGTTTTGTTCTGTCTTAGCTTGGGAGAATCTGGAAAATAGATCTCAGTATTTCCCATGTCTTGGATGAAATACAATTTCCACACTTCATTCCCACCATTGTTCAAGTGTTGTGACCTTCCTTTTATCTGTTCTTTTGTTTCTTTCCTTGCTTCTTTGTTTCTTTCTTCCTTTGGCTCTTTGTTTCTTTTTTAAGTTTCTACCTGTTCCAGCTTGTAGAGGCGAAGCCAGTTTACTGTAGCAATATCTGCCATATTGTCACACTGAACCTTATGACTTGAATGAACATAGACGACTAAGAACTATGAAAAGCTGAGTATGGAAAAATAAGATATTTTTCTATTGCAGATGGTTTGGAACCCTGTTTTAGTGTCTTCAGTGTAGAAATGTACAGCTTAGGTTCCTATAATCTAAGTTATTTCGATTTTAGCTCAGGATGGTTACATGCAGTCCAGACTGTTTTTGCGTCTTATCAATCACTGAGCAGCTCTAGAGTATTTTTCTTTCTTACTTTTAAACAACAATCTCAAATATTAGTAGAACAAGATATGTACCTTAATCTTACATCCTAAAAACACAGTTACCTCTCTGGACACAGCCACATGCTGACTAGAGCTTTGGTAGGCAGACTTCACTCTGACAAGAAATGTCTTGACCTTGTGATATTATGTTACAGCTCTATGAACGAGATGCGACGGTAGTAAAAAGTAACTTTTGTCTACAGCGATTGTCTTAAAAATGTGAATCATTTACCAGCTGCTGTGCTTGTAAGGCTTCATTTGGATCAAGAATCTGTTATAGGCAAATAAATCTAAGACTCTCCAACTCTGGATGTCTTTTGTTGTCATCCATAAACTAAACTAACATTATTAAATCATACTTGAGTCGCAGTCTTTGTTTACATGATGGCAGGAACTTGTTGCTGCTCGTCCAGCTGCTGGGAACATCTGCTCTGTCTGAACAAGGAATCTGTATTTACCGCCAGATGAATGTCTGTACTCGACACATCACTTACCGTACAGTTCATCAAATATTATAAATGGTGCTGCTCTGATCTGGCTGAGTCAACAGATGAACCGAATGTCTGCTCTCTGCTTTACTGAACAAGGCTTCATAGTTTATATCCCAGGTTAAGACTGGAACAGTAGGGACTCATTAAGCAGCAAACAGCTACAGGACAGCTATCATCAGTCAGTCTCAGTGGCTGATTATATATTTATTTTTTTGTTTAGCAGTTCTGAACATATTTAATCGTTTTGCTGTATTTAAGGAAAGCCTCTCAGCCAGAACCTGACATGTTTGCTCATTAAAGCTTGACTTAACCTTTCAGTCTGAATCGAAAGCCTCTAAATTACCACCAACAGAGGAATACGATAATGCATCATAGAGCAGGGGCAGATGGGGTATTAGCTTGCTTTTCAGAAAGGGCCCTTGCATGTCCTTCTACATGACAACCTCAGTGACACCTCTGGCCTTTGGGTGGCGCAGAGGGGTTTGTCTCAGCAAATGACATTGACCTCCCCGCTGCTCCCCTCCCTTCCCCGCCACCTCCTGGTGGAATTGATTAGACATAATTGGAGGGAGTCAGAAGCTGAGGCAAGTGGCGCTAAATAAATTTGGATAGTGTTAATTGCAGATTCCGCTGTGTCTGTGTGTGGTAGTGTGAGGGGCGCAGAAACACTTAGCCACTGGCTGACAATGGAGGATTAATTGGTCTCCTCCAATGAACATAATTAGACTGATTGTTGGGAAAGATAAAGCAAAGGGTTTTTTTTTTGTTTTTTGTTTTTTTTTTCTGTGTGCAGCAGCACTGTCACTGTTAAGAATGTCATCTTTCCTCCGCCTTCCTTCCTCTCTCCGGCTCTCTTTCCGTAGCATTATACCCTGCACACAATCAGTGGCTCTTATTTGTCTTCTAGCTGTAAGGGAGTTAAACTCTCTGCACTCAAGTGTGGAAGTTGATCACAGGTTTATGATTGCCAGACCTTACAGTGCTAACATCTCATTAGAGAAAAGTCCATTCTTGTATTCAAACAACCACTCAGACATATTGTTCTTGTTTAAAGCTGTTATTGATTTTTTTTTATATGTAAAAAAAATGCAGTGAAAAGGAACTGAAAAATTTGCCTCAAATAATGAAGTTTCATATTTTAGTTGCCTGTATTGATGTGATGTAGTTGTGGACTGTGAACTCTGACAGTGGCACAACATGTTTAGCATTGACATGGTGTTTTAGGCTTGAATCGCTGATAGGCTAACAAATTTTTTGCACAACTTACACTCGACAGTAGTTTTCTCCAGTTTGCCATCAGGTCATTTTTTAAAGCAAAAGCGGGTCAAGAAAAGCTGCTTTGTTGTCTATTGTTGTTGCTTGTGGATGTCGCTTGTGCGGCAGAGTTATGGGCTTACCTGAAACGCATGAATACAAAGTTTCTGGCCAGAACCATTGTATGTAAAAGAAAATATGATTAATTGTGTTTAAAAAAAAATTTGTGTTAAAATCTATGTAATTACTTCATCTAAATTAAAGTCCAGGTCCAAATTAAAAGTAATATTAATCACACATACAAGGTATATTAACAAGAAAAACAGCACATATCGCATTTCCTTTCAAACTTAAAGGGATTTAAAGTTTAAACTCAGTAACTTACATCTGAGCAGTTTTGTGTATAAAGCTTCATTGTCGCACACCAACCTGCTTGCTGTCAAACAGCAGCAAGAATGATTCACTAATTATGTGTTTCACAAACATCTGGAGAGTCCCTTGAGAATAGTTCTAAACATGTCCAAGTAGGAGAATTAAATTGCGTTAACTTTGAAAACCACTTAAGTCCATAGATTCTATTGTCATTTATCGCTGTTGTTGTGCGTTAGATTCACATGCGAATCAGAAACACGCAAATACAAAGGTTCCTGCTCAGGACTTTTGCCTTAAGATCTATGTAATTAAATAATCAAAATGAACACACTAAAGTCCCATCCATAATTTAATTCTACTTGTTTGGTAACCTATAAGATTGTGGTTTGAGGTATGATTGTGTTTGTATAGGAGAGATGTTATTTTTGGTCATCTTTTTATAATAACATGGTAGCCTTCCAACTCAGTCACATAATCACATGTTGAAGTGTCTAAAGATTCCCACCCCCAGTAACTATTACATGAGAATACTTAAAATATTAGCTTTCCACTCAAATAAATCACAGAGAAAAGGATTATTAAAGCACCGAGATGAATTTTTCAGCATTTTCTATTTCTATGATCAAGCTTTCCTATACAGTTAAACATTCACTATACTGTTAATTGCCTGATCTCGTTGGATATTTTTTATGATGGAGCTGAAGCATGAGGGTAAATACAGTTGATACAAAATATATTCTATTGTCATAGCTAAATCTACATATATTTTTCTTCTGTTCAAATAATTCTCCTGTTTTTTCTACTCAACATATTACGCAAATTCAGTGAAAAACTGACCTCACTTGTTAAAATAATCCTCCAAAAATCTTCAAACAACTGGAAACATGTGTACGAATGTGGTTTCCATGGACACCTGTCATGCTTCGGCCCTGCTCTGTATGAGGAAACAGTGTCGGGTTTCTGACCTGAGCCAAGTACTAAAAAAAAAAAAAAGTCAGCTAGCTTTCCTGACTGACAAGAAGGCAGCCTGGGGGTTTGGCTGAGCTGAGCAGGGTTGCCGTGGGCTCCGGGTGAAAACCTTGACTCCGGCACCCGGAGTGTGATAGAGAGACTTGGCCTTCCAGCTAGACAGAGGCCTCTGCTCAAAGTGAGGTACCTCAGGGAGACGTTTTGATGCATGATGGGTGGAATAAAATAAAATAAAATGGGATCAGCCCTCGCCGCGGTTGGTTATGGTGAAGGGGGGGGTTGCGGTAGCTGTAGGCCTCTGGCAACACACAACCTAAGGCTAGCTTTGCCTTCTCTCATCTGTGTTTTAACTTATGGAACTCCCACTGGTGCCCTAAGAGCAAACAGCTTGTTTGAAAATGTTAAGAAGAAATACTCACACATCATCATATTCATTTTAACATAGAAAGGGAAAAAGACTTCCCTCTGAGACGAGCTCCCTGACCTTCAGAGGAACTTTTAAAGAATAGAGCCAGATTTTTTTTTGCCTTTTTGTATTTTTCTTCTTCGGGCTTCATAACATACAAACTCGGTTGTAAAGTCATTGTCTTATTGCTCTCGTCATGCCTGTACTGTTAGTTGTCACTGCTTGACAATCTCTGCTTTGTCTTAATCCATTACATTAGCTGTTTGTGAGCTAAAGGCTGTGTTATGACTGAGGCTGAAGAGCTCCGTGACAAACTGTGTTTTTCAGATAGTTTATGAACTTAGTGGCTTATAGAGGGAAAAACACTGATGCACTTGGTGCAAACTGAGCCCTGTATGCTCTTTGATTGATTGTTCCTCTCTTAGTGGCTCTTTCTATCAAAGCAGGGCCATGGGGGAAACAAGGCAGAGGTGGTGATCCAGTGTGTTCTCTACAAGAGGCCATCTCATTATTTTTGTTTTACCTTGGCCACTGGGTGGCTCCCACTTGGCCCCAGTGGGGTTGTGGCTGCCGAGGGTTGGACGAGGAGTCACGGCCACAGATTAACTCTGCTATTTATGGCCAAGCCCGTCTAACTGCTGCCCAAGAGATGGGAAATATTGCTCACTTAGCAGGATTACTGGGTGCCGTAATGCCCCAAAGGCCTGGTTTATGGCAGGCCATAAATGTTCCCAGGGAGAGGCAGCGAGAGCCAGATTGATTAGCGCTCTGGTGGAAAGTCGATCTGTTACTCACGCCCCGCTGGGGAACACTGTGATGGATGCTTCCGGGATGTGGAGAGAGACACTGAAAGGGAGGAGAGGCCACTTTTCTCTGCATCATGCCAGTCTTGGACATCCCCACTGTGACACAAGATGGAAGGCTCCTATTGCTTGCAGAGCCATGGGAGGTTGTCAGGTCGCCACAGACCTATAGATACTCTATGCAACGGCCCTTTACCATCCAACTGGCAGACAAATGAAGAGGCGACCTTGACATATACCACCATTTACCAACGCCCCCTTTGACATCATACATCCCTAAGACATCTGTCATTTCTAAAGACAGATCCCACCAACACATAGCCTCTGTGCACCAATCATTTTCTGCAATTAAAGGGCTAATGTGCAGCCTTCTTCCTTTGCCACTAATGTTTTTGTTAGTTGTGAGAACAGTTTAATCTGTGCCCATGTCTTACTGTAAAAGAAAAAAAAAAAAGAAAAACTAACCAAGATCTTACTATACAGGCTAGTAATAGTCTATATTGATGAAAGTCAAGGAATTTGAAAAATCTACAGTGGTTCAAAACCATGGGCATCAAACTCCCACAATTCTACTCTAATTTTGGGTGATGCCCCTTTTCCAACTATTTAAGGGTCTGGAAGCTGTCATGATGGTATCACAGAAAGGACAATCCATCAAGCTGTCATTAGCATAACTGTCAGGCTGCAGATATTAGGATGGTCGGTTTACCCAATATAAGCCACCATTATTAGGGTTCAGAAAGTTTTAGATTCTAATGGTAAATCGATTAAAAGTTTTAATGGTGTTAACATTGTGAAATTTCCAAAAAACTAGTGTTGGGTTTTGTAATTCTCCATCAAACAATAATTCATATTCAATCAGGGGGAAATAAAATTATAATGAATTATATCACCCTACACTTTGACCATAATTGTATTTTGGATTTACACCCAAGCAGGAAGGACTTGTCAAAGTGTTTTTTATACATATTTATATAACTCTGCTTATTTACAATATATAGAGACGAATTATCACATTGTAGTCACAATGCTAAAGTGTCCTGTGGTAAAATCTATATTTTATTGTCCTTTAATTTTTTTCTATGTGTATTTTAGTTGCATCTTGTGCAGCTTTTCAGGATTTTGTACTTGGTTATAATCAATAAGTTGGCGTACTCATTCAAATTAGGCTCATTTGTCAGATAAATAGTATATTTGATAAAATATTAACTTTTGAGCAGAAAGATTAATATTTAATTAAAAAATATATTTTTATTAAGCCCACGTTTCTGCATAAAATGTTTTTGTTGGTCTTATGTAACATTTGAATCTTGAATGTGTTTTCATTTGTTGCCATCATAATTAGCAGAAACAAAGGTTTGAAAGCATCAGTTTATGTGTAACTAATCTAATGGTTTTTATTCAGTGAATTGAGTTACTGAGATAAAAAAAAACCTATTGAATATTATTCTAATTCAGTAAACATGACTTGTAAGTTTTGCATGAGCTCTTTTGTCTGTTTTTATAACATCTCTTTGTTTACTCTTCCTGTCTTCTCATATTATGTGTTGTACTTTAGGTCATTTTTAGTATAAATTAGGGACATAAAGTTAAAAAAAATATTACAATTTAACAGTAAAACAGTAAAATTGTTTATGTTGCTAAAGAAAAATGGCTAGCATGAACCAAGCTTAACAAGATATAGTGGAGAACATTAGAAATGGACATGAATTAGAGGCATAGTAAAGCTGATATAATAATTGATTTATCTTGTTCATTCTGACCAGGGTTAAGCTTGACAGCAGCTGGGGACTGTGGTCTACCTGAGATTCAAGCAGTTTGAGAGGTATGCCTGGTAGTTAGTCTTATGTTCATTTTTTTCATGCTTCTATGTACAAATTTTACTGTTGATCTTTAAATTTAGTTTATATTTTGCTAATAAAACTCTCGCTCTATTGGACTGTTTTTGTAACTCTGTACTTACTGTTCCTGGCGATGCTAATTTGTTATTTTTGTTTTTACATCCTGTTCGTACCGTTTAACTTTATCATTCACAATCATCTGGTGATTAATTTGAGCCTTTACGATTTTAGCTCGCACAAAATTCAAAGTATAGCAGGATAACAGCTAGGTGGGTGGACTCAGTGTCTCACTCACCAGGTAGTACTGACTCCTTTCAACATGCTTGCTACACTTCTCTTGTTGTCCTCATGGCACCCTGCTGTTCTCCAGCCTGCCTGACATACCTTCACAGTGGGACTGCAGCTGCTCTTACACGGGCCTGTCACTGGCTTAGATGTTCTCCAGATGCCTGTTTTAGGTTGTTGCTTGCATGTGCGTGTGTCGGCTTTTGATGTTTGTGAGAATCTGTTCGTCAACAGTTGTGCTTAGAGTTTATTTTCAGATTCATGTACTGTGCGTATGCCAAATGAGCCTGCCCATATCTGAGGTGCCGCAACACTTCCACGGCCATTTATCATATTTGTGGTTGGGTGCGGTATGATGAAAGAGATTATTAGTGTAGCACGCCTGCAGATGTAGCCTTCTTCTGAAAATACATGCCATTTTTTCTGGTGTTGGTACAGGTTGATATGCGCTTCTGAGCGGATGATAATCTTAAGTAAAAATACCACAGTCTCACTGAATCTGCATATTTAAAAAAAGCATTTCAAACAAATTGTAAAACATGATTTAAATATTTTAATTTGTAAAAGCAACAGTTATCCAGACTGCTACTAAGGTAGTTTAAAATGTACATAATTTCAACTTTTATTATATTTATAACATTTATAATTCTTTTATCTTTAATCCAGAGACTTAAGGAAAATTGTTGACTAAAGCCTCACAAAATGTTTATGCACATATTATTATATGGTAGTGCTTTTACTATTATTACTACTACAATTTTAACATTATATTCTCATTCTGCCTTTTGTAGAATAACTCTGGGAGCATTTCAAGCTATTTTCAAACTGATTAATCAGTGTATTACACTCTGTTCATTAGTGTTTTTTTTGTTGTTGTTGTTTTACTTAACATGTATAAAATGTAGTAGCCTTCAGTTCTACATTGCTCTATGATCTGTACAGCCATGTGAAAGTCTGATCGCTCACTTCCTTTGGCATCTTATTAAAGGAACGTTAAACCACAGAAACAGGAGGGCAGAAAGGTTTTGTTGTTTGAAGTGCCATGGCTAGTCTGATGGGGTGTCTATTGTGGTTCTTGTCCATTGAACAGTTTTATTATTCTTGGCTACAGCCTAATAGTGTATTGTTTCTCCTTTTGGTACCAAAACAACTGTTACCCATCAAGTTATGTGGGATATGGCACCAAGATTTAATCAGCAGATGCTTTGAGTCCTGCAATTTGCAAGGTGGAGTGTTTGTCCATCGTCCAACCGCATCTGACAAGTATTAAATTGGGCTGAGATTTGGGGAACTTCATACTGTAGCTTCCTTCACGATCGAGCTATGGCATTACATACATCATAGCCAAACATTATTGACTGGGTAAAATCACATTCATTTTGAACTTCCTCAGAGTCCACGCCTCAAGCAAGGAAATGGTCCAGATCATCTGTACAAAGCAAAGTGTTGAACAAGGGCATGTTTTTTTGGTTTTTTTTTTTACCAGACTGATGTCAAAGTAACAGCAATACAGATTGCGAAGCCCATGGCATCCTAAGAAAACATTGGCCCAACCATCACACAACCTCCCCTGGCAGGTTCTCTTCATGTATTTTAAGTTTGGACAACTCAAGTCTTTGAGTGTCACTGTTCTACAACTTTTGGATGCATCCTTGCTCCAAAACGCTTAAATCAAATGTCTGAATTACCTCCTTGGCATGTCTGTAAGTTTTGCAAGGACCTGGTCAGTAACCATTAATTTGATCCTGGTAAAACATTGATGGACCCCATGAGAGCTTTCAGGTTTGGAGATGTGCTCCCCTAGTTATCTAGACATATGCAGTCCTTATTCATGCCCATTTTTCCTGTTTCTACTGTATCAACTTGGAGGACAAATAGCTCACTTGCTGCCTAATGCAGGCACCATAATGAAGAGACTATGGGTGTTCCTCACTTCACCTGTCAGGGTGTTTGCTTGACATTATTTTTGCCACACGAAAACTCTTAGTCGATGTAACTGGCAGCTTATGAGTATTTGGCATAATGTGTGGTAGGAGTTTCTTTTCTTGTTCAACATATTAAACAAGAAAAGCAAGTGTGAAGAAAAAAAAGACTGTCAAGCAGATAAAACTGATTACAGTGCTTATCTGATTCATGGGGCTAATTGTGATGGTAATGCAATTGAAAGAGCAGTGGAGATAATACAAAACTTCCCTGCTGCCAAAAACCCATGGCAGGTGATGAAGAGATAGACCGCGACAAGAACAAGTATGCCTAAACTGTGTTGCAGAAGACAAAGCAGGCTTGGCATGAATTCACAAAGCATACCACATACCAAGCATCACAGGTCAGTACCCACAGATCACTCCTGAGAATCTTCTGGGATATCTGAAAGCATCTAATTTGGGAGAGAGTCAGTTGTTTTGATGAACTAGTTCAAGTCTCTTTATGCTTTTTTAAAAGATTTGGCCAATAGCACAGCTGTCCTGGTAGACAGCCCTTTGCTTGCAGGTCTTAGTCATTATAGGCCTCTGTAAGCTTGGACAATCCCCTCTTCCTCTGCCTTCTTGTGGGCTGAACCCTCACTCTGAGCCTCTGTCATTCTGCTGTTAGTGTTATTGAGTTACTGTCTACTTACTGTCACTAACCACACCAGGCTTAAAGCACCGGGATCACAGTGGCTTTTATGATGCTTTTAAAAACAAATATCCAGCTCTACTGGATATTTGATTACTTCAACCCCATATATATTTATATATATGGTTGGAGTGATCATATATCTATCCCTCAGTTCATATTTTATTGATCATTTCAAGCTGAAATTATCATCTTGTTTTTTGTTTCTTAAACCATGCAAGAAACAAACCATGCAAAGAGGAAAGTCTAATGCTTCATGCACAGTCTAGAAGTGACCCCAAGCAGTCATGTAGCTTTTAACTGAATTTACACAAAAATAGGTCAGACTACTGTTCCACTGGAACCCTTTCAAGCATTTGTATTAGATGAGATGAAGTACTGTTATCATTGGCTCATCACTATGACACTTGAGTAGCAGCTGCATATTTTTGTTTTGCAGCGGCTCATATCTGAGGTGTATATATGGCGTCTCTAAGTTGCAACAGAATTTGTTGTATGCCAAATGAAGTCCATGCCAGCCTTTCTTAGCTGGAGATCACATTACATGTTTTACAGTAGCAGACAGTTTAAAAAAAGCAAGGCTTACCATTGAAACACAAGACAGATATGCAGTTTGGGTATCGGGAACATGGCAACCATTTTGTGGCATTGCCTTTTAATTTAATTAGGTCCACCAAAGTTGATATCTGAACCATCAGTAGGGTAGACAGAGGCAAGAAATAGAGGAAATGTCCTGTGGTTGACAGTTGTGTGGACAAAAGTGTCTTCTTGACATTAGAGGAGAATGGCCATGCTGGTTTGAAAAGAAACAATAGCTCAAATAACCACTAGTCAGTGCCAAAGTATGTGACAGCATTTGTAAACATATAAGACATCACACATTGGAGCAGATGGGTTACAGCAGCAGAAGACTACAACTCCTCTCAGCTACGATCAAGAAACTGACGCTGCGTTGCACACAAGCTTTTCAGAAAGGGACACACAAAAATGTTGCCTGTTCTGATGAGCGTCAGCTGCAACATTCATATGGCAGGTTCAGAATTTTCAAGAAATAACGTGAAACCATGAAACCCTGCTTTGTGTAACAGTTCAGGTTGCTGAAAGAACTGTTGTGGTGTGACAATGAGCCTCCACAGTCACCAGATCTCAGCAACA
This sequence comes from Brachyrhaphis roseni, assembly GCA_903066815.1. Taxonomy (NCBI): domain Eukaryota; kingdom Metazoa; phylum Chordata; class Actinopteri; order Cyprinodontiformes; family Poeciliidae; genus Brachyrhaphis; species Brachyrhaphis roseni. Next base: position 35,399 of record CAEFZY010068040.1, read on the forward strand.
GGACATTTGCATCATGGAAGTGTAGCAGACAAAGCTGCATGAACTGTGTCATATCAATATAGACCAAACAATTTCTCATACGTTGTGAAGTTCATGCAATAAAGACTTAAGGCAGTCCTGAAGGCAAAGGATGGTCCAACAAAGGACTTACAAGATCTACCCAATAAAGTGACCGGTGAGGGTGTAGCTATAAAATTGAAAAAAGCCATATATCTGGGACACAAATTATCTCCAAAACTAGAAAAGCATAATGAATAAACCCATTGATACATGATCAGACTTTGGTTTTATGGTGCAATTTGGTTCAAATTCCAGGGAATCTGATATGATGTGTTTACTTAGTTTTCAAGGTGGAAAAAAAAAAAAAACGAGCTGTGCACTTCAAGGAATCATACGCAAATATATTTTATTTCCCCAAATGCATAAAATAGTATCATTAACGCTGTAAAATAAATTATGCTAAAGTTTATGCTAAAGTTGCATTTGTAAGTCTATGTAAAACAACTCTACAATTACTCAAATGGAAATGCTTTAAGACAAATAATCTGTACAGTAGAAGAATTCCTAAAGCTTTGTAGAAAAAGATACATTGAGTAGGAAGTCTGTGTCAAAATACCATTAAAGTTCTATAACTGGATGACAGCAGAAAAGCAAGACAGACACCTCTTAGTAATTTTGTGTTTACCGGGGTGTGTTTGAGTGCATGTGTGTGTTTGTCTAGGACCAGGCTAAGACTTTGAAGGCTACTTGTTTGGATTCAGCAGACGGAGGCAATCCTCCGGGGAACTGACATCATTAGAGCTAAGAGCAGGTCCCACCTCCTCTTCAGCTTCCACGAGAAAAGGGGAGAGGAGAAAGAAAGAGATGAGGAGAGGAGGGCAAGTTTAAGCAATGCAAGGTCATGACTGCTGCACAATTACCCTGGCAGTATTGTGCCCTGGAAAGCCAAAGCCCCTGACTTTTCACCCTGCCAAGGTTGCCCAGGCCGCTCCCCTAGACAATTAGCCTCCCCAAATCCTCCTGTTTTCTCATTCAGCGCTCACCCACCTCCCCCCGTCTCCAGCTTCTCACTCTGCATTGCACAGTACATTTTCTCCTCTTACAAACCAATAACTTTCCAAAATGGATTCAAAAACTAAACATTGTATTTGTTAAACCAACCAAAGCTAAAGTGTGTTTGTGCATATAACGCTGCATATGAGTCATCAGTTGCGGGTTGGAAAGGGGGTCATGTCGAGCACAGGGACACATTGTAACAGGGATGTTATTTCTGAATGTGGGTCATCTTTGACTACATCATCACCTTAGGTAACTCTGCTACGTCATGTTCTGAAGAAACAATGTTTGGTGACGAGCTTTAAAAAGAAATTTTGTTCTCGTGCATATTGTTCATATTTCATGTAGCTGAAATTCTGCTTTTATTTATCTTGGACTATTGTAGCTGCTTTATTCCAGTAGAACCCAGACTACATGCTACATTTGGAAACTTTGACTGGGACTAGGGCTAAAAACTTACCAAGATATAAAGTAAATATCGATAATTATTGATTTGTTTTTTTTGCTTCAAAAACCTAAAATATCACCAGACTGGTGTCGTGATATTTCCTGTTTTATCCACAGTTTTCCCTCCGCGGCGTTCTTTTCATGGTTAAGCAGGTGTAAGTTCATGGTGGCACAACCTTAATCTGCTGCTGCAATTTTTTACTCAACAGGTTGTAACCAAAGAATGAGTGAGTTACTTAGGTTACCATCAGAGGTTGAGCAGCTAAAGTTTTTCCTCTGCCTACATCTCCCAAAATGCCTTGCGGTTCTGCATCGAAGTTCAGTGAATATTCTGCCTTTTGGTATTGATCACATGTCTATTGCAGTATATATTACTGATTTATTGTCCAGCTTTGACTGGGACTGAAATACAGTATGTGCAGTATTATACTTACAAAAATTCACTAGTAAGTGCCACTATAAAAGTAATCACCTTTTGGCCTATGACATTTTGGATCTTTGGATGATTTTGAATTTGATAAGGCAAGCCATACCAATGTCTCTTTTAGCATTTATTTAACTTAATTTTTGTTTTTCCTGCTTCGTAATAAATGACAAACCTTCCAACTAGATTTCATCCTGCTGTTTAAGCTTTAATGACCTTGGAGGAAAGATGGAGGATTTTTGAAATCTCGAGAAATCTGCGCTGTTTTTTTTTTCTCTTCAAAGGTTTTCTCTATTCTTGGTCATTTGAGACACAAGAGAGTCTGATGGGAATGTAGAATGAATAAATATTAAATAATTATTATCCCTATTAACAGAATACCACCGCAAATGTGTGCATGCAATGCAACAAGCAGTGCCTGTCAGATCCTCTAACATCACAAACATGATCACGCACACACACAGACGCACACACACGCATTCAGCAAGACCCAAATCCCAGCACATGTCAGCATTTTGAGGGATCATATAGATGCAAATGCAGCCATGTAATTGCAGAAGCAGTAGATCTGTTCTCTCCAGGCTGGATGCTGTCATGTCGACGGCTGATTCCATCTGCCTTTCATCATTTCTTATTTTTTTTATTTTTTATTTTTTCTCTCTCTCTCTCTCCAAAAACCTGATTTCCATACCAATCCAAAGCTTTGGAATTCTCTCATCTTATCTGCTCCACTCTTCATACTTTCCTCCTCCGTCTGCTTTTTTAAAACTTCCTCAGCAACTTGCCTCTGCTAGTCCTTGTCAGGAGCGAAGCAGCTGACAGCAAAGAGGCAGATGTCACCGGCAAACTCACAGAAATGACACGGAGGAAGCTCCCTGCATCGTCTCTGTTCTTCCACTTACTCCCGCCTATCTGCTCACCTGAAGGCTGAATCTATCCTTCGCTCACTTCTCTCTCATCTGACAAGTAGCAACCCTTTCTGGATGCATTCTCCATTGATTTTACACTCAACCCTGCCCTTCCACCCCAGGCTTAGCCAACTGTTCTTCAATTCACAGCTTCCTTCTCACTTCCAAGTTAACTCTTCTGAGTTTACTCACATTTCGCCCTTAATTTGTTTGAACTCCATTTGTCCTCAGTAACCTTGATATTTTTTATTTTAGTTTGACATCTGTTCCGCAATGCTTTGAATGAACTTCCCACATTTTGCCCACTTGTAACGTACTTTATGCGTCTTTTGGGTATTTAATGTGATAGATCAATGCAAAGTGGTGCATAGTTGTTAGGTGGAAGGAAATGTATGTTTTTCAAACATTTTCTTTTTCTTCATAAATAAAAATCTGAAAAGTGTGGCTTAGAGTTGGATTTAGTTCCCATTTCTTTAATACTGCTAATTAAAATCCATTTCAATTAGTAATATTTACCAACTGTGTCATCATGAAAACCAAGAAACGCTGTAATGGAGCTTTTTTCAGAGAATCAGCCAATGGGTGATTGGAAGTACTGCAGAAGTTCACAGCTCAAGAATCTCTTGATAGGTCAACTGTTGGTCAGGCAAGGAGAAGGAAACCCCTCTTGTAACCAGCAACCAAGTGTCCCAAACATGGTAGTGGCACCATCATTCTTTGAGAATCTTTGTTTTGTTTCAGCTGGGACAGTCAGACTTGACGTGTTGATGTGATTGATGAAGCAAAATACAGGGCAGTCTTGAAAGAAAACATGTCAGGCTTAATGGTTGACATGGAGGATAATCTTCTCGTAGGACAACGCACAGACAGATCTGCAGTGGAGTAGTTTAGATTCAAGCATATCCGTCTTTTCCAGTGGTACAGTCAAAGTTCAGCCCATAATCTGTTTAAGAAAGGCAAAACAAAGAGAGGCAAAACTCAAAAATTGCTCTTTCAACACTTTTCTGACTAGCTTGAGCAAGCTAACAGAGAGGAGCAAAAATGTCCATCTTTATCTGTGTGAATCATGTTAGAACATACACACTCCACACACTCCATTTGATATAAACAAGTTACTGCAGTATACAAACACACACACACTCCATATTTTTAAGAGTTTTAGTTGTAAAACAAATCAAATCGTGCATCACTTCCCCTCCACTGACATGCACTGCTGTCTATTGGTCCTTAACATGAACATTCCAGTAAAATATATTGAAGTTTACAATTGGAGCATGAAGAAAATGGATCAGTTCAATGGGTAGGATTGTTTTTTTGGTAAAGCATTGAATATATGAACATATGGGAATTTTAAATACCCCTCATTTGGAAGTTATAATTTCATAGTCTTATCAGTGTTCATTCCTGCATCAAGTTCAGTTGCATGAGGAATGTGTTAGTGATAATAATGTGCTAAGTAATCCCCTGTCCTGAAGTAAACTATGATGTTTTACCTTCTGGAGATTTTCAAACCTTGCAAAACAGAAATGAGAACTGAGTGTTTTTATGATTTTATAAAACCCACATCTGTGTTTCTGCAAAAAACCACGAACTTCGCAAACGTAGTTGTCAATAAAAACATTTAATAACTAATTTTTTTGGATCCATTTAATTCCTCATAAAATCCCAACTATGTGCTTTACTTTATGCACTGATGTGCATATTAAAGAGTATTTCTTAGATATTTGATTCAGCGGAGACTTTGGACCCACCGTCTTTGATTCCTTCTTAACTTGAACGTGCTGAAGCCAAAAAAAAAAAAAAAAAAAAATGCAACCACTCAAACATTTATGGTCCACCTTGTGTATTTTTTACATTTCAGCTCACATGCAAGAACACGCATTCAAATAAATCCATTTGAGTTCACCAGTACACACACACACACACACACACACACACACACACCCACACCCCAATGCACCCCCACACACACTCAGCTCCTCTTCTTCATCTAACACATAACACTTCCTCCAGAATTTACTAGCAGTGTGTGCTGTGCAGGCATGAGATAACGTCCCAGAAGTTTTCCAAGGGCAGAAAGTGCGCTCTGAGCTCTCAGACATCAGAGGGAAGCCGCACCGCCGAGCCGAGGCTGATTCTCTACATGTGTTGCATCTGCCTTCTATTAAAAAGCCAAGAGCACTCTGGCTGCTTCTCCTGGTCTCTCGCTCTCACTCTCTGCCTGCAAACTACCTTTCTGACTTGCTTCAACCTCCTCTCCTTCTTCTTTCTGATTCTCTCTTAAAACTTCTCCCTTTTCATCTTTTTTTTTTTCCTTTAAACTCGCGGTTCTCTCTGAACTTATGGTTTATCTCCTAATTTTGGTAGATAACGTCTGACACAGTGTGACAATTTAAATTTGAGGGGTGTCGTGTTTTTTTCCCCCCCTCAGCATTTGGAATATCTGAGATTAATTTATTTTTGTCATTCACTTTACTCTGTGTTTTTATTTTTTATTTTTTGCATGAATTTGGTTTTGTTAATGTTAAAGTTAGTAGTTTCTAAAATTGAAAGAAAAAATATCAATTTATAGCTCACTACATACCAACCACCAAAGTTACTCAACTGTTATTGTCACATTATTGGTATATACATTTTCTCTGTTATAATCAAAGGTAATACTTTTCCCGCTGTGGAAAAAGTTAGCTTAATCATTTCCCATATGGTTTGTCACATCCATGCAGAGCATCACATATACGTGTTTACAGTCACGGATGGAGCCTTTGCAACTTATTCAGTCGAGGTTTCAGAAACAGCTCAGTTAGGGGTCTGCAACAATCTTTTTTTCATGTCTTTCTTGATCATTTCACTTGATCTCAGTACTGACTTTGATACCACTGGCCTTGAAATCCAACTCAATAAGTAAGAAATTTTTTTGCTATATGTGGCTCCATATTAGACTGCTTTTCTTCTTCAACTTTCACAATTAGGACAAACCAGTTTCCTAATATTGCTTCACCTGTCTGGTTCCACAAGGCTCAGTTGGTAATTTCCTTTCACGTTTTATGTCGATAACATTCAACTTTACGTTTGCAAGATGAATAGTCTGTCCTCCTTCGTCTACTGTTAAACCCAGGTTAGTGACTGACTCTCTTGTCTTGAAAGCCAACTTGACCTGAGTTACATCTGAGAATCAGCAGTGCTCTTCATCTCTGTCTAATATTTGAATTGGCCTTGAGTTTTTATTTAGATATAAAACTCAAGCACTGATGTTTCTAATCAGTGCTTCTCACATTTAGCATTTTTGAATAACACCATATGGTCTCCTGTACAGGGAGAGACCATTTGCACTGGCTCCTGATAGAATTTAGAGTTCATGTTAAAATGTTCATATTGACCAATCACTTTGGACCAATCACACTACTTGTAGTCTCAATATATGTCGTACCCCATAATATATTAACAACAAGGCATCACATAGCGTTGTCATGGTGCCACAGGTTGAAAAGCCAACTTTTGCAATGGCTAACTTTTTTTTTAACAGACTCTATGTATTATTTTGTAAAAGCAGTTAAAAACGTTCTTGTTTAACCAGGGTTGTTCTTGACTTTCATTGATTTCCATTGGTTTGTGGGGCTTTTCTTCATTATCCTTAAATGGTGTTTGACCATCTGTGAAAAGAGCTTTAATAATAAGTTGTACTTATGTTACTTACATATATATATTTTCTAATATGATGCTTTGTAGCGTGTATGTGGGACACTGGCTCCACATTATAGTTTTTCAAATTGCTCAAATGCATTAAATCTACTGGTCCATTAATCATTTTTATAATCACTCTTGACTCAACGTGCTATTCTATAAACTCCCTGCCATATGTCTTTGTGCATTATACATTTGAGTTACAGCAGAATGTGTTTTTTATTGGCTATACATTCTTCAAACACAAGGAAAGTGTGAGGGGGAAATCAATAATAAAATGTTGTCTGATTTTATATTGATCTGCAAAACATCAATATTTTAAGTAACCAAAACATTTTAATATTAAACTAATCCACATTTGTTCGTATTGGTATGAAATGCTTCATAACCTGTGACTGTTTTTAAAATTGGTGCAGTGAAAGTTGTCCTGAACAGCACAGTTCTGTAATTTGTTAGCAAATAAAAAAAAAGACCCAAATTAAAAACAATTGTTGCTACAATAGAAACTTTAAGGAACTGAAATAAACAATTTCTTAGTGAGGAATGGAAATCTTTGATTGAAATTCTGATTGAAATTGAAATTCTGTCGCCAAATGTGGCACATCTGTGTTGATTAAAAACCTCCTTTAGTTTTGGGATAGAGCCTGAGTTTACTGCTGAAACTTTTTTTTTCCATAAAGAAACAGAGAAAAGTAATTCTTCTATGTAATACTGTAGTTTAGCGCAGACACTTTGTGTCTGTTTTTTTTATGTTATTTATAAGTAGCAGTTCTTGGGCTGCACTTTTGAGTTGACAAGAGTGGTCACACAAAGACTTGTAAACACTGTGAAAATAGTGCTACCGCTAATCACTTGGCGCTAGCAATGCTAAAAGCTAGCATCTGCTTCAATGCACATAATTCAGTTTGTAAAAACAAATAAACGGTCAGTTTTCTGTAAACATTGATCAAATATTTTCTCTTTTTATTCTCTAGGATGATTTTAATTGATGGCTGATTAACAGGCTCCACCTGAAGATGTTTAAAGCAAGCAGCTTTCTTAAACATACAGGGCAGTTTGCCTTGAAGACCAGGGTTATGAGCCTCTGCCCTAACCAGAAGCCTCATTAAAGTATCTGCCTTACCTAAGTGAAAAAAAACAAAAAACAGTCTAAGGTTAGTCTGTTCATCTACCACAGTTTTTAATCAGTTGCTCATTTCCTTCAGCCCACAGTCCTATCTTCAGTGTTTAAATTATAGCAGTCTGAACGACAGCCGGTGTGAACCTGTGTGTGTTTGCGGGGGGTGTGTGTGTGCTAGAGTTTGGTGGACTTGTTAAAAGGAGCCTTTTTGCAGCACTTATGTCGGCTTCGGCTGATAATTATTTCAGATTACATTAGAGGAAATTAAACATTTCTTAAAGTACGTGTGAGGGTGACAAAGTTATCGAGTGCAGACGGAGGAGAGAGTGTGAATGTTACACGTTGAGAATTGTAATTTTTTCGATTGCTAATAAGATCATTTTCAAGTGTTAAAAAATAATTAGTGGTGGCAGATCAGTTGAATAGAATGGTCGGTTTGGTGCCACGTTCAACTCTGATGGAAATTATTTAAGAACAACTTCAGGTAAAAATAGAAGTTTAAGACATTTAAATAAAACATTTAAAGATATATTTTTTTAAACCATGGATGCTAAATACTGCTTTACAAAGCAGTTTAATAATAACAATAATGACCGATGTTCAGAAAAAAATCTAGCAACCAGAATTTGTCTATTTTTAACTTGAACATTTTCTTACTGACAGGAAAACACTCAAAAGTTATCTACTTTCAGTATCAGATGCATACAATGGAGTCATAAGAAATTAGAAAGGAAGCTGTATTTTCTATGGCATGTATTTTCTATGAATTGTGTGCATTCAGTTCATTCAGGCTGCAAGAAAGTGAGAGAGAGCAAGACTTTCAGGAGACAACAGGGAGTTTTATCTCCAGCAAAAGTGTAAGTTTCTTTTCTGTAAGCTGTTGGGATTCAAAATGTTGGCTAGCTTTTGGAAATCTGTGTTAAAGTGACAGAGTACCCAGAGACTACTGTTTACCAAAGATAACAGCCCTAACCCTGAACTAGCTAACTGCTTAAGTTGTCTTGAACAACTTAACATGTTCAAATCAGTTTAAAATGTCAACTCTTTAATCAATTTGTCTTTCTTTTAAAATACTACTAAACCGATGTTTCACATTGACTGATATCAATGTAACATCTTCTCATCTCTCCATCATCTACTATGAATGACTCACCACAAGGAGGCTAAAAAATCTCTTAAAGGTAAATTACTACCGGCTAAAATCTGTATCAGCGCATCAAAACCCTAAAAACACAGATTGGAAATTAGTCATAACATTCTGACTGGATACCATTTATAATAATGATAATAATAATAACAATATTTTATTTATTTATTTTTTTACTCTATCATACATTTTAAGGTGCAAGCTGTAATGGTTTCTTTGATGTTATGACAGTTTTTGAGTTCATGTTGTGTAAATCTGTGTTCGTACTCACATATAGTGGTTTCAACATCTGTCTGGCTCGCTGAGCTGTCCTACCAGCAGACTGCTATCAGCTGATAAGAGTGTTTACGTCTGCCTTATCTCTGTCTGTTTAAGTGTTGCAGTCTGTTACAGAAATGAGATGAGAGATGCAGCGTGCCTACACTACACTGAAAGTAGGGACAGAACTAAACACAAATAATGGTGGAGCAATATGAAAATCGCAAAATTAAATTCCAGCAAAGGGGAAGAATACTAAACTGGTACGCTAATAAATTTTAAAAATAAAAATAATAAAACAATATTTTTAGGCCCTATATTATTTTTTTCAGGAAACAACTTAGATTTCTGTGCTATTCTTGTTGGACTAAATGTTTTCATTTTTTACTGGTAATTCTGGTAACATCTGTTTTGTTGGGAATCACAGACATTGAATTAGATCATGTTTGTGAAATTTTACAATACCGATAATAAAATATGTTAAAAAAAACTATTGTTTTCCATGACAAAAGAACGTGCAGTAGAATTGCATTTTCTATTTCTTTAAGTTAACACCTATTTTCTAAAGCAGCTTGTTTGTAATTGAAAATATTAGCAATTTTCTTCACATTACATTCATTTGTAAACACACCTAGTTACAAATCTACACAACTAGTTACATGAATGAAAGCTACATGCACATCAATCGTGCAAATGATTCTCATTATCGACGGATACGTAGATTTTTTGTTTTGTTTTGTTCTTTAATTGCGTGCAAATGAAAGTACAATTGGAATTGCTTGAAGCAAGAGATAAAAATATATATAGTAAAAGTATAAATTCTTGAATTAACCCAGTTAGATTTTACTAGTGTGGTAAATCTTTTCTAAACTACCTACAATGCTGATGACACGCACAAACATGCAACTTATATTACTGGACAAGAACGAAGAGTGTAGAGAGATAACAATAATAAGTTATTAGCATTTTGACACCACTAGCTTAATGGATGCATGTAGCTTCGAGCGTGCGTCTTCCCTGATGTTCGACTGAACAGGGTTGAGGGGCGGAGGAGGGCTCTGCTCTGTGGTCTTGTGCTTATCAGCGCAGGGCAGATATTGTTCCTGTGGTTCAGGCTGTCAGGTGAGGTGTGCTTGTGCGTGTGGGGTGTGTGTGTGCGGGGGTGTGTGTGTGTGTGTGAGATAGTTGCATTTGTCAGTGAACCCCCAGGACAGGTGCTGAGGGATGGTTTTGTATTTGGAAGCAGGTGCACCTCCCCTTCCCCCTTGTTCCCTCATTCCCCTAGGAGGCATATGGTGAGAGTGATTGCAGAGACCCGATGCCCGCAGGGATGGCTCCTCCTCCCCTGCTCATCTGTTCTGGATGGGGCCCTGTGGGACACTCTGGGCTCTCCTGGGGTCTCCGTTGGCTGCGAATAAGACCCTCGCTTTCAGGTTGACTTCTTTGTTGCGCCGCTGGGCAGCTGCGCTAGCTGCCCTGTCAGCTTTACACGCCGCAGCGTTCTGTACAGCAGTGTGGAGGGGAGGACAAATGCCAAATGGCTTGTAGGTCACACCCTCTGATTTGTTTACACCTTCTTTGTACATATTGTTGCCTCTAATCTGCTGACTCCAGCTTCTGTTGTCATTACTCGGAGTAGAATCCCATCTTGCTGTGATTTTTCACAAGCTCATCTCGCAAACGCGATGCGGTTCAGACCAGGGATGGGACTCTCATAGTAGGATAAATTGCAATGAAAACAAGCCTGTTGCAATAAGCAATAAATCGATTAACGGGACAATAAATTAAAATGAGCTGAAAAATTACTTTTTTCTTGTCTGTCAATGAGTATCCATGTTAATTGTGGTTTCAGGTTTTTGTTCATGTTGGATATTTAAAATGTCTCCCAACTTAGACTTGATCTGTTCAGAGCTGATTTTGAACCACAACATATGAAATATGGACCAACATATTCGATGTGTGTTGTTGATCTTGATGATGATGTCACTGGTTTCTCAGTTGTTGACTGTATGATGTTTTTTTTGACTACTCATTCTTGTGTTTCTATGATGTAAAGCACTTTGAACCGCCTTGTTGCTGAAATGAGCTACACCAATGAACTTGATTGATTTACATTTTACGTCTAATTACAAATAACCTGCAAATGCCTAGTTCACAGTAGAGCTGGGGAGGCGCATGGGTGGACATTTCAGGCCTTGTTGCCAAATGTGCATCTCTTTCTCAGTGGTAATTTATTGTAAGGCGAGCCCGATGAATAATGTATGATTAAAGACTTAATGGATACACAGGGACCCATCAAAATAAAAGTAAAAATCCATTTGCTCTCCCTGCTGTAAATCCATCGACCTGTCCTTGGGCTAATTTCCATCCGTGGCATTGGGGAGGCGTATGTTTCGAATTTGATTAAATGGGAGCTGCTTAATTCGTAGAGAAAAGAAACGTACGTGAGGGATCTCGCGGTGACACGCAGGTGAGCAACACACCCACAAACAGGGAACTCTCCAGATGCATCCGTTCTTCGAAACGCTCAACTCTCCGGCTCTGTTCGTCTACAGCTCCGTCCCCCTCACTCCCTCTTTCTCCAAGCAGCTGCCTCTTCTGCGCCTGAACAAAATGAAGGCAGATGAATCAATTTGGCCTGTGGCCCTAAAGTGCACTTGTCTGCGCCCCAGCTTGGGCGTGGGGGATAATGAGCCAATAGATTGAGCTGGTGCCGCAGCCCGGCACTAAGCACCGAGGTGTTTCCGCCTGCCACACCACTGGGCCGCCCTCACACACACACACACAATCACACTGCTGACGCCTCCCTGAGCAGCAGCAGCAGCTTGTCGCCGGGTTAATAGAGGTGAGGGTCCTTTGCGCAGGACACTTTTCAGAACAAATTAGAGAAATGATCTGTATCCGTCATCTTCAGCTTCTTCCTGAATCCCTTTTTTCCCCTCTTCTCTTCCCCCTCCTTGTCCTGCGCCGGCGAAGCTCCAAGAGCAGCGTTGTAGCTTGAAAAAGCAGAAGAGCATCGAGGGAGCTTGAAAGGAAGGAGCAGGTGGGAGGGCGAGGTCCAAGATCCTAAAGTAATGAGGATTGACACCGGGACAAGAAGGAGGCGCAGCTTCCCCTCAGTGCTAATGACAGGTGATGGCAGCCAAGGAGAGTTGAGGCAGAGTGAGCGAAGAAAGGGAGAGGAGTGAGGTCAGAACTAACAGGCTCTCTGATCCAAGGAGGAGGACGAGGGGAGACCACACAGGCCTTCTGATGCCCCCTCACTCCCTGCGCCCCCCGCAAAGTGAAGGAGGAGGGAGGATCAAAGGAGCAGGACAACAAAGCTTCACCCTGTAGCCTTCAGCCAGCTCCCTGCTGACAAGCTGCGGATTGATTGACACCGCAAGGGCAGCGAAGGGAGAGAAGGGAGGGCCAGCCAAGCCGAGCGCGTTCTGATGTGAGCCGTCTCTGCCCGGTGTAGGCCGTACTTCACAGGGGGTCTCTGTAACTTAACCCAGGGTTAGAGTATTATAAATGTACAGACCTCAGCCAGCATTACTCAACTAGGGGGAAATTAAGATGCTGGAGGGTCCTTTGAAGATAATTAAAGAGCACAAAGCAGCGGCCTCCAGAGACAGACTGCAGACATGTTCAATACCGAGACTAATGGAGCTAATTTCTAGTACATTATTCATGTAAAACCCAAGCCTTTACTTAGCTGTGATTTTTTTTCTCCCTTCTATTTAACATCTATAGACTTAAGTCGTACCCATCATGTTCAACCCTCCTCAACACAAACACAATTACTCACATTCATTGCTTTAACCTGATTAACCTTGCCCGATTACTTCTTAAGAATATCTCTGTTTAAAAGGAACGTTAAATAAAAATAAAAAATTGAATCCCTAACTGCGAATTTCTTAAACAGCTCATTAGTGAATGAAGCCTAACCAAAGTCTTTCTTCTGGTTCCAGAGTGGAAAGGCTTCTGAAACCTCTGAATGAGCATGAATGCCCCAAACATGTATTTTACTCTGTACATAAATGTAGAAGATGACCTTGGCTGGTATCCAAGCAGTCGTACTGCACAACTCATTGTGATTTTTCAATTTGGGAAAAAAGTTTAAACTTTTTTTCCTCAGCGCTGACGAAACAAATCTATTGTTTGCTGGCTAGTAATTCAGTACAAAAACAATGTTGTGGTGCATTTCAAACAGGCCAGAAAAAAAAACTCATATTCATTTGCCTATTTTTACTTGCAAACCTTTAGACATTGGTACAAGTTTCGCCAGCGCTTTTAAAGATGGGGATGTACGGGGTGCCAGTGCTGCCAAAATCTTTGGTCATTGTGTTGGCTAATGGGCCAATTGCAAAATTCTGCAGGATAAGTAAAAAAAAACCTGAATGATTGCCTCAATTGTGGCAACCGGGTTTGTTTCAAACAGAAACAAGTTCATTATTATTATTATTTAATTTTTTTGGGTCGCATTTTGCCATTCAATATTATTGCTGCTAGGAGGGATGTATAGTTTAAAAGATTACAGTGATTTTGGACCAAATAAATGTAACTTATGGTTTTCAAGACATACAAATCTCATTTGAATGAATTAAATTTGTATTTTGATGTTCTACTATTTACTGTTTTTAAATAGGAAATGATCACACCTCTCTCAAACACAAACATCCTTTCATTTAATTAAATAGGAATGTGTAACAAGATCTGTATTGTCTTATCCCATTGAGTGAATTTGTCTGGTGATGAGCTTTGAGCTATCAATGAATCTAAAGTTTTCCACTAAAATCTTAAAACCTTGTACCTGCTCTTAATTTGAAGGGGGACAGGAGTTGCTTTGTTGACTGAATCGGATAATAAAGACTTGCCGTCCTTCTGGCTAGCAATATTCAGTTTATAAAAGCACTTAATAAGCCCCCACTTCTTTTAAATAATTTGTGTAAAAACATTTTGGCTTGGCACTAGGAAAAAAAAAAAAACGCAGACAAAAACCAAACCATTTGCAAGCCCTCGGGGAGTTTCATGCTTGGCTAAGCCTTAGCCGCTAACAATGCTGATGTTAGAATCTGCTTCATTGTGATCAGCTCCAAATTAAAGGCCTATTTTACATCATAGACGTCTCCTCTGATGAGTAACTGTATTGTTAGAACAACACTAAAAGGAAGAAAGAAGAACCCAGGCCAATTAAGCACCTCCCCAGACAGGAAGTTAGTCCCTACATAATCACAGGCAGTCAGGATTGCCAGTCTTTTGTCAGAGTCTGCGAATTCCTTCCCAGATCAATTGCCATTCTGTTCCATTGAACTGCAGCTTGGGGAATGGTCCTTGCACGCCGCATCATTAACCTAGATGCCTAATTAGAAGCTTTGCTCTGATCAATTGCCAAATTGATTGCGGACGTGGTAATGTACCCCCAGGGCCCTGGAGAAGATGAAAACACTTTGGGTGTCTTCAGGAATTTGTCAGCAATACCGATGGTGGGTAAACAAAGTAATCAACAACAATACTTGACACCGACGTGACACCGACTGTACCTCGAAGCTCTGTCTCTGCTGATGTGCCTGCTTGCCTGCCTGCCTGCCTGCCAAGGAGGATTGCTCTCTTTGTGCTCCCTTTGAGAGGAGGAAATCAAAAGGGCCACCTTCTATTTTGAGATTCAAGAAGTGATTAGGCTGACAGCAAGTCTAGAGAAACTGAGAAGGGCTGAGGGAGACGCGGTTAGATGTGGAAGTCAAACCTGATTAGGCCCACCTGCCAGGTCTATCTTCCTTCCATCACTACTTCCTGATTGCTCGGTAGGAGCCCCTCCTTCCTTCATCTCCCCCTATTTAGCCCCTACACTATCACTATTGACCTCAGCGGACTGCCAATGCCCCTTGGCCAATCAGTGTGCAGGCCTTGGCAGCAGCAGAGTAATTAAAAGTGAATTGTCTGCTTGGCATGTACGCTGGTGGGCACAAGGGTAGGCAAACACTTCCTCTCTCGGCTGCCCTGTCTTCCCCCTCTTTCCCAGCCAGGTGGTAGCGTACAGGACCTGTCAGATTAGCTGATGACCCTTTTAATTCTAGCCCAGCCGGGGGCCATAATTGATATTTACCAGGAAAGGTTAATTGTAGCAGTGATCTGCTTAAATTACAGTGGAGATCAGGAGACCGGGGCCAGACACCACACTTGCCACCGGGGGAGCTACTACACGCTCACTGCTAGTCAAATGGATTACACCCCACAGTCATCACTGTTGTACGCCAAGATGGAGAAGCAGAGAGAGGCATTTTCATTGGCTACTCCCCATCAGCGCCGGGTCCCCCTCACCGAGTTCGCCAACCTCCCATCTGGCTGGGAATTTGAAGACACGCCAACTGTGTGGCTTGACAGGCTGAAAGAAAGCAAGGCGTTTATTATAAGGGTAACACTGATGCACGTCAGAGAACATGCGCTCACTTGTACGGTTATGTTTAACAAAAACAGACCCACACAATTATATATACATATAAATCAATCAATCAGATTTATATGTAAAGCACATTACAGCAACAAGGGAGTTCAAAGTGCGTTACATCATAAAAGCACGAAAATCAGCAATTGGAACATTACATTTTGCAAAGTGCCGTCATTACAGATCAAAATGTGTAATGACTTGCACAACCTTTTTTAAAAGCTGTGGAAGAATTGAGACGGCTGAAGGATAACAAACCCTAAAGATGAAACCAGAGCTACAATTAAAAGGTACAGATCAATCACATTTAAACTGAAGTGTACCGTTTACTTATGGTGAGCTATTTTCAAAATAGAATGAACAAACCTTTCTGTCTGGTGGTAGCTGGTAGATATTTTTCAGATTTCCATTTTTAAAAAAACAAAAAACCAACTCATGTGTCTATTGTACTTATGCTGCACAGATATGCTCAGTTGTTGTGGCTATAAATAGTGGGTGAGAATAAAATGAAAGAGCGAGCTTTAGGAATGCCAGTCTGAGAGTTTGATCTACCTAAATTTTGGACATCATTCTCTCCAAGACAGTATAAATTGCGTCTTGGAGTAATTTACATGCACAACTGAAATTTTTCTTTGTTCTTTATTGTTTTTTGTACTCCTTTTACATAGAAAAAAAATAACTTTCCATTTTATAGCCAATAATTTAAAAAACACACTTTGAAGTAGGTTTATTAGTGAACATGAAAGAAGAAACAGCATTGCGAAGACCAAGGAACACAACAGACAGGTCAGAGAGAAAGTGGAAGAAAAGTTTAAAGCAAATGGGAATGTTTCTCAAGTGCTATACTTGTGTTTGTGACACTATGATTCCTGCATCACGCAGTCACAACTATACAATTACCTAAAAATATTTATTAAGTAGTTCTTCTTGTCACTTTTATCATTGTCGCAATAGTACCACAAAGTATTGTGGTAAAAATCCAAATTGCCCAACCATTCACTGAAGTTTGTGGCATTAAAATGACATTTGAAATGATTTAACAAATGTGGATGTTTCTTTATTTTTTTGGAAGGTCATGTAAATGGTATATTCCACTTGTGTACATGTTTGTTTATGTGTGATTATCGATATAGTTTATTCAGACTTCTTTCCTCGCGTGTCTTCGGCAGATCAAACCTTTGGCACTGCGTCCGGTCAAACTCAGAGAGGATGAGACTTTCCAAGAATTTAACCGGCCACACAGGAGCAACTCCAAGGAGCAGCTCAGCGAGGTGAGTCCTCTGAACAAGAACCTTCCCTTTTTCCCCAGACCTCCCACTGAGAGCTGCAGCTTTCATTCCCACAGACTAAACCCAGAAACCCGTAAAATGAGAATTTGGACAGAGGATGGCAGCACTGAATATGCACTGAGGCTGAAATCAGAGGACAGGTGGTGTGGTCCTCTCGCCTCGTAGAGCTCCTGTGCATTAATAAGGAAACCGACATACAGGAAATGATTAAGGTGGTTACACAGCAACAGCAAGTTGGCCTCATGGTTAAACGTAGAGATGAGTTAACATAAATCAGCCTGGTGTAAGCTGACCCCCGCCAACCCCAGAATGGAGTGAGTTAAAGAAACGCTCCAATTATCGCCTCACCGACATCCATATGCAAGCCCATTTAGTCGGAGGAGTAGGTGGCAAATCAGAGCGGAAGCCAGGCATCGCCGCAGCGTAAGGAATAAAATAATGCAATTTAGAAACAGGGGAAGTAATGAGAATTTATGCAAAATCCCGAGCGTCTCATTTTAAAGAATGTAGAAATATGATTCTTAACTAATGCCTGTCAAGCAGGAGCCTCCCAAACCTAACGAAACCTGATTGTTCATTTAGCCAAAGAAAGCCTGCAGAGAAGGGCGGGAAAAACATGGAGATTTTTTTAAAATTATTTTTCCTGGAGAGGAGAGAAATGACGGAAACAACAACAAAGAAAATACAAACTCATTAAGTTCATTGTCTTAAGCTAGTCAGCATTTTAGCTGGGATACAAAGAAGTGCCTTAAAAAGATTATTATTTTTTAAATCAACCAGGCAAATTTTTTTTTTTCAATTTTCATTCTTTTCTTTTTGTCTTTACTGTGCTTCTCAGCTCCTTCTGCACAATACCCCCCCACCCCTGCACCCTCTTCCCTCCACTCCCTCCCTTATGCTATTTCTCTCAAATTTGTTTAAAAGGGTGTCTCTTAATGAAAAAGTCAGGAGGAAGAGGCGGGCTTGTCAGATAAAAGACCGGCGCTTGTTGACAGCTCTGACAGGAATATACGACAAGCACCGAGAGGGAGGGGGAGCGAATGGAAAGGAGGTGGGGGTGACAGGAGTGGCGGTTGTTGTGGTGATGGTTGTGGGTTGGACGGGGGGAGACGGAGGGGAGGAGTTTGGGAGATTCACTGTTGAAAATTGCATGCTGTAATCGCAGACGGTGTTAGATGTGGCATGTCTCTCTAATCTGTTGCCAAATAAACGGCGGCCAGACGCTGAGTTTTGTAGCCATGACATATCCATCCATCCATCCATCCATCCATCCATCCATCCATCCATCCATCCATCCATCCATCCATCCATCCATCCATCCA
>CAEFZY010068044.1:0-28944 GCA_903066815.1 Brachyrhaphis roseni
GGATGGACAGATGTACGGTTGGATGGACAGTTGGATGTACGGTTGGATGGACAGTTGGATGTACGGTTGGATGTACGATTGGATGGACAGATGGACAGTTGGATGGACAGATGTACGGTTGGATGTACGGTTGGATGGACAGATGGACAGTTGGATGTACGGTTGGATGTACGGTTGGATGTACGGTTGGATGGACAGATGGACAGTTGGATGAACGGTTGGATGAACGGTTGGATGGACAGTTGGATGGACAGATGGACAGTTGGATGTACGGTTGGATGGACAGATGGACAGTTGGATGTACGGTTGGATGTACGGTTGGATGGACAGTTGGATGAACGGTTGGATGTTCAGGTCGTACTTGTTGTTCTGGCTCCAGTCGCAGCCGAACACGGCAGCAGGATGTTTGTACTTGTGCAGGATTTTCCCGTCGATGGTTCTGATGATGCTGCAGAAAGAGGAACATGAAACAGGCTCCGCCTCATCGGCGCCATTAGACCCGGTTGGACTAGCGCTCACCAGAACCCGTCTCCACTGCAGGTGGCGATCCTCTTGGAGTCTTTGTGGCTCCATGATATGCAGAAAATCCCGTTCTTACCGTGCTGAAGGGAAACGGCAGCGGTTAGAACAGCTCCAGCTTCACCAAGTCTGCAGATGTGAACTGACCTCGTTAAAGCGGGTGATGATTTTCCCCTTCCTGACGTCCCAGATGAACGCTCCGTTACGAGACGTCGCTCCCGCGATGCAGTTCAGGTCTCCTTAGAAACAAGCAGAGAAAAACTGCTTTCCCATGAAGAACCACAGCAACATTCTGGTTCCTGACATCCAGACTAACACTTCCCAGATCCAAGAAACACAGAAGGACTGCACAAACAAACTCCCCCGACCCACAATGCTCTCTGCTGCTAGTCCTGCCTCACACCTCACCACCGTCTCACTGCCCTGCTCCTCATGCTGCCACTGCTGAGAATGACGCCTCCAGCTGTTTCACACTAATATCCAATCACTCATGTTTACCTTTACACAATAAAAGTGAGGTAGCGTTAACTTATTAGCTCACCTTAGCAGTTTAGCTAATGCTACTTATTAGCTAACTTTAACGAAATAGGACCAATTAACAGCTACTGTTTATAAACTAACATAAACTGATACTTCAACATCCTAACATTAGCTAGTTACTACCATACATTGCACATACTAGCTGCTAGTATATGCAATGTATGGTATGACATTAATAGATATGCTAACATAACCTCAAATGCTAACATTAGCTTATATGTTAACATTACCTGGATGCTAACATTTGCCAATATGTTAATATTATTATTATTAACTATAATTGACTGAAAAGCCAATGCTAACTGGTATGCTAACATTAGCTGATAAATGAATGTTAGCATATGAGCTAATACTACATTGTAACACTAGTTTGTATGCTAACACTAGCTAATATGCTAACACTAGCTAATGTGCTAACACTAGTTAATATGCTAACATTAGCTGATATTAGCGCTGTGTTAGCAGCTGGTCCAACCTGGAGCCCAGGACAGAGAGTAAACCACGCCTTCATTGCCGGGCGACGTAGAAACGGCCGTCAGCGTGTTGGTGTCCCAGATTTTTATGGTTCCATCAAAACTGGCCGTCGCCAGCAGGTTGGGGTCATCGGGTTTAAACTTGCAGTCAAAGATGGTTTCTACGTGGCCCTGGAATTTAAAAACAGACGTCAGAGCTAACAGAGACACTTCCTGTCCTGCCAGCCGCTCAGCCTGCAGCGCACCAAGTCTCTCAGGAAGTCCCACTTCTTGGCCCCCATGTCGTAGAGTCCGATGCCGCCGTCCATGAAGCAGCAGACGGCGTGACCGGGCGGCAGAGAGAAGGCCCGGTTCTGGGACAGGGTCGGCGGAGGGACGGCCTCACTGGTGGAACTGGTGTGCTGGCTCTTACTGGGAGAACTGGAGCTCTGAGCTGCGGAGAGGAGCAGAGGCGGTCAGCCTGAGCATCGGTCCAGAAAGTCCAGCAAGAAAACTGACGATCTGAGTGGGAAGAACGGATTTACCTGCAAAAATAGGCTGAGGCTGTTTATAGAAAAATTGGTTTTTTTGGACAGTTTTTACCTAATTGTGGCTCTGAAATTTACTTTTTTAAAATTTTTTACTCCAGTCTAAGATTAATGAGCGATTAATTTAGCAGAGATTTCAATAATCGACTAACAGATATAAATGAAGTTTCAGTCTATGTGTTGGGTTATCGAAGGTGTAGTTACCTCTTTTGGCCAGCGGGGCGCTGAGCACGTGCAGAGCGTGAAATCCTGTCTTCTTCAGCTTGAAGCTGTCCAACGGCGTGGAGCGAGACACGTTCCAAACCCTCAGCACGCCGACCTGCGAGTCTGCAGAAAGAACATGTCTCACCACAAATCAGGTTTCATTCAGAGCCAGGGTCCTGCAGCGCCTCTCACCCCCGGTGATGAACATCCCCGGAGCCGAGGGAACCCAAGCCAGGCACTGGACGGAGGCGGCGGCGGACGGGAAGGAGAAGGACGTGATGCAGGACAGTCCCTCGCTGTCCACCAGCCGCACGCCGTTATGGAGGTTGGACACTGCAGAAGAAGAAGACGACGGATCAGAACCCGAGGCTGCGTCTGCACTGAGGCTTCGGGTCAGAACCGGACCTAGCAGGTAGTCGGTGGACAGAGGGTCCCACTCCAGGGCGCTGACCGGGTCCTCCTCGTCCGTCCCCTCCAGGGACTCTGGACGCAGGACGTGCTTCTGGCTTTTACTACCTGGACACACGGCAGAGGTCAGAGGTCAGACAGGAAATGTTACCAAACTGCAGGACAGGAAGAAGAACTGCTCAGAAGGGGTCAAAGGTCATATCATCCCCAGAGAAGAAAACACCTGAGAGATGGTTCAGCCCAAGGTCAGAGGTCAGATAAACGACCAGTGGAGGGCAAAGTACTCAGCTCTAGTCCTTGAGTAAAAGACGACAAGCTTCCTGTCCAAACCCAGCGCTTCGTTCCAGACTCCACAGGCCTCAGTGAGCAGGTTAGAGGTCAAAGGTCATTCTCTATAGATCAGTGTTTTCAGGCTGAAAACCAACAAACCCATTAAACAAACTCTCAGATCATAACTGGAAATTAATGCAGACTGTTTAAATAAAGCTCAAAATAAAAGATGTCTGTACTTAGAGATGAGGGTGAACTTAGTTTCCCACAGAGCGCGGATCTGGACTTACCGGGCTGGAAGACGGACAGGCTACCGTCGGTGTGTCCGAACACCAGCTTGCCCTTCTTGCTCGGGTGCCAGCGGAACAGGCAGATGTCTGACAGGAAGGAGTGCGCCTCCTTGTGGACGGTGACCGCCGCGTCGGACCCTCGGTAGTCCCAGACGTAAAGCGGGCCGCGCTGCGACACGAACGCCACGCCGTCCGCCGAGTTCCAGCACCAGCTGACGGAGACGGGGACGCCTGGAGAGGACGGAGGTCAGAGGTGGTCAGAGGTCAGAGGTCAGCACCCCGGTCGGTCACCTACCTTTGGTGTTGTCCAGCCGGGCGGCGGCCTTCTTCTCCGCCACGTTCCAGATGATGAGCAGGTTGTCGGCGGAGGCGGAGGCGAACAGGTCGGCGTTGTCAGGACACCAGCTGATGGCCGTGATCGTCTTCTTGTGCTCCGACATGATGGAGCGCAGCTTGAACTCGTTGTACTGCTGGTCCAGCTGCACACAAACAAACATCTGCTTTACCCGCACAAGGTCAAAGGTGAGCTAGGGAGTCCCTCAGGGGCCAGTCCTGGGAAGCAGCTCCCTCTTCAGACAGGTGAGCAAACTAAACATTTCATTAGCAAGCTAAACATTTAGCTTCAAACCAAACTTCCCAATAACAGGAAGTGGGCAACCGCAATAAAAGCTGGGACTTCCAAACCGCTTTGGCTAATTAGCTAATTAAATATTTGCACAGCTCAGAGCTAACTGTGCAGTTCACAGCCATATATTTAGGTTGTCCACTAAACATTCATGGAGCTAAATATTTACCTTGGAAGCTAATTATCTGGATTTATTTTTCTTTTTTAATTTTTTTTCCCCACCAGGGGGCTTTTTGTGGGCTCTAGTGTCCCTTATTAGACAGTAGGCTGACAAATTATCTGGATTTATTTGCTGAATAAATAATTTGTTTGAGTATGTGATATTTATGAATGAATGAATGAATGAATAGAGAGGTCCTAATGACTTCACCTGGTAAACGTAGATGGCTAACGTAGCGCAGTAGGCGAAGCGGTCTCCGCTGGCGGCGCATACGTCTTTGTTCCAGGGCTGGCAGCCGGCGGCCAGCAGGCCCACCTGCTTCACCTTGGCCATCATCACCTGCAGAGACCTGGAACGACCCGCCTCCATCAGCCACGACAACATGAACACATCAATATCAACGCATGAATATGAACACATGAATCTGAAGGAAGGAGAACCAGGTCACGTTTGTTGGCTTTAGTAAGCGGAAGCTAGCAATCCTGAAATGATTAATCGGATGAATTGATTATTCAAATTATCGCCAACTAATTTAGTAGGCAATGAATCGACATTAAAAAAAATCAACAGCTGAAAAAGCAACATAATCAGAGCATCATGTAGCCAAAGCTGTACACAAATAGAAACATTTAGCATTCAAGATTAAAAAACCTGGTATGTGTAAATACCAGATTTAATTTCACCTGGTTCAATAAATCCACCTTTCAGGAACATTTTGCAATCCAATTATTAATCATTTGATCAACTAAAAGTCACAAAATTTCTTCTAATATTGTATAAAAAGGCTTTCATGATGAATCGGCAGAACGTAGATATTTTTTAATCTGATTAAAATTCAAAATTAATCGATTAATTAATCAAAAACTAAAGTAATAGCTTGTTGCATCCTTAAATTAGCTGCAGGTTTTTTGTGTTGACTGATTTTGATATTTGTTCTGTTTCATGGTATTCGTTATTCGTAAGGTGGACAGGTTCAGTTTACCTGCTCATTATTTTCTGTTCCTTTCAGATTCACCAGAGGAGCTCAGGAACGTTTCTGCGGTTTTTAACGTGAAAGCACGCGGACAGCTCCAGGTTCGCTTTTCCACCTGCAGGCTGCAGGCTAAAATGATTACAGAGCAGATTGAATTAATCTCTTGGCTCACTCTGCTGCTGATCGGCTGCTAACGCTCAGCAGACGCATGGCGCCTGCTGCACATCTGCCTCTGTAATGCAGGAAGTCCTCTCTTCATTTTACCAGCTGATTAATGCTGCTGTGGATGAAACCATTTATCAATCAAAGGTGATCTTCAAACACCTTCAGGCCGGTTTTCCCCTGACCTCGTCTTGTCAGGTGCAAATCGGCTGATTTACATGCAGATTCTCTTCATTAGCAGAATCAGGGCGGCTGGACTGGCTAACGAGCGCTAACGGAGAAACACACGATCCACCTGAACACTTTTACTATTCTGGACTCTTCATGTTTTCTGCTCTTCTTCGACATATTGACATATTTCTGATTATTTTCAGTCATTCTGAATCTTTCTTCAGTGACAAACTGCTGCATCCTCGGTGCACAAAGCAGCATAATCTCAGACCCTTCCTCTAAAACCATCACTGTTCCCAACAAACTCAATAAATGTTCACATTTCTGTTGGCGTTGGCACAGAATTATTCATTTTAGGTCAGATTTCTGCTGTTTCGCATATTTTATAGGCACTTACTGTAAATATAATCAGTTGTTTTTTATTGTTCAAGCAAACAAAATTAACTAATTTTCAAAGTGTTTGCAGTCAGAAGAGTCAAGTCATTGTGTTTTTTAATTTTATGCTAAAACAATCAGACGTAATTTACTTCCACATAGGAAAGCAGCACAAATCCTAGTTTGTTGTTGGGTGAACACATCATTCCGGCTGCCGTGAAACAGGCGGATATTTCTGTTGTGTATAATTTATCTTTTTATTCTTCCTGCCAAAACCAAAATACGGATCATAAAAGTTTTCGGTCTGGTGTTTTGGTCTCAACCAGTCATTATATTTGAAGAACAATTTTGTTGTCATGATTCATTTCATTTGTTGTTTTATTTATTTTGGATATTTAAAATGTCTACCAGTTCCAATATTATATGTATGTTAGAATTTAAAATTTATTGATCTTTGAGAATGTGCATTATTATGCCATTATCATTATATTACTGGAAAATGGACTAAAAACAACAATATTATATTTTATCACAATAAGTTCTGGGACAATTTATCGTCTAGAAAAACCGTGACAAGCGGCCTTTTAATTCTCCTGCTCATTTTTATCAACTTTTCGGACAAAAAAAACCGGAATCAGCAGAAAATTGCAATGGTTCACCGTTTGGATGAGGGTGGGAACGTAGATGGACTCGGTTCTAAGTAACAGGCCCGGTTCAGTCCAGAAGCCAAATGTTGTTCAGGTTCTGGTCATCTTTAGGTCCGGTTCTGGTCGGGTTTCGATCATCCTAGCCTTCAGCCTGGATCTAAACCAGGTTCTGTTCTGAAGCTGGAGTTTTATGTACCTCAGCTGGAATCGGTAGGGTGGTTCTGGTCCGCCCCGCCGGTTCCGTGATGATTCATTCTCACTGCGCAGCTCCAGTAAACCCAGTTCTGCCTCCAGGTGAGACCAGAACTCCCAGCAGGATCCTGAGCCTCGAAACGGGCCCGGTTCTGGTAGGTCTGGTTCGGGTGTCTGGGTTGTCATCCAGACATCCTCCCTGTGTCACACTGCACGAGCCCACTGGTGACAAAGACAGTTCTCCTCGCGAGCCGCGACCGGACGGGCTCGCGTTAAACCGAATCACCCGATAGAGACGAAGTCGAGCTGCCGCTTCACCCGGTGGGGGTTCCGGGGGCTGAGGTCCGGTGTCAGAACCGGCAACAGGTCTCAGCGACACCAACTAATCCCTGGAAGACGCTCTGCGCGACGCACAGGCGGCAACGGCGACGGACGCGCGACTAGCATCTGCTCTGTCTCCGCTGTGTTCATTATTGTTTTGGTTCTGGTTCTGGACTGGTTCTGACTCTGCTGCGTGTATGGTTCCGGTCTTACCGTTAGGCGCCAGCAGGCCGGTCCGCGGTGGACAGCTCACAGGTGCTGAATGGAGTCCTGCTGCCGCCGCGGCTCAGCGTCGTCCAAGGGAGGCGGGACCAACGCAGCGGCGCCTCTGATTGGCCCATCAGATGGCCGCTACTAAATAGCTATTGGCTACTGGGAGCGTCAGTCACAGCGCTCTTCCTGTTTGGATGTTCAAGCTTAGCAGAGCCCAAATCCTTCACAACTTTTAAATAAAACTAAATCAGTGGTTAAATGTCCAGAAGCAGGGCTGGCTCCAGGGGGCCTCAGGCATGAAATTACCCTTTGATAATTGGGTAGTATTTAATTTTTAACCTGAACTCAAAACAAAATAAACTTAGCACTGGACTGTAACTATAGTAAAGATTCTTTGCTCGTATGAAAGTAATTTCCTTAATTTTACACCATAAGACAAAATATGTAGCGGAAATTTACTGACATTTTAAGAACCAAATTTGACTTAGACTTGCAAAGGATAGAACTAAAAATTGTGTAGAGATAATCAAAAATCCTGGCATTTGTTAAAGTTATTCTTTCAGTTTCAGCCAGAATCCAGGTTTAAGACATTTGGGTTGAGCTGCTGCCTAGTTTCAGGAGAATCAGTCAAACCAGTCGCTCTGCTGCTGGCGCATCCAAATTTAAAGGTTTTCCCTCCAGCTAACTTTCCACTAGTTCGAAACCCCTCAGCCTTCTCTGGTTGTTGGACAGTTGCTCCTCTGGATCATTGCTGGATTCTTTCCAACCAGGCATGGAGACGCATCCGTTTGCTGCACAGCAAAACTAAAACAGGCAGCAGAAACAGTTTAGATATTAAATTCTTGTTTATTATTCAGCAGATCTGACAGAAAGTTGAACATGTGGAATAATCACAAACTCCAGTTATAATATACAAAATTTTATTATAAAAAGAAAAAATTCGTTCTACAGGTTTCAAAGTTCCACTTTAAAAATGGCTGCCAACATCTTAATGACGCTACAGAAACATCCTGGCGGTAAAACGACAGTGGGAAAGAAAACGGCACCACTAGAACAGAACGCGAGCCGTGCTTCCAGAACCAAGCTTTAAAAAACAAAATGCCTTCCTGCCGTCCGCTGGCGCTTCAGTCCAGTGCCGTTCACAAGGTGGAACAACCAGAGTTCAGTAGAAACAGACATGGACTAAAGGGAGGCTAGAAACTAAATCCCTGAATGAAAGGAGGAGACCCGGTCCAGCAGAACCGGACCAGAACCAGGGACAGCAGGCTAAATGTTGCAATCATCCACACACAAAAGAAACAAGTTTAAGCTGAACAATGCATCGCAAACTTCACATCCTTTCACATGACACTTATTCATCATCGTCATCATCATCGTCGTCATCCTCCTCCTCATCCTCGTCATCATCATCATCATCGTCGTCAGCAGGCTCGACCTTCTTGGCTGGGGGCCGGCCGGGGCCACTCTTCTTCCCGGCGTCGCTCTTCCCTGAACCGCCTTTGGCTCTGTAGGCGGCAACATCCTGAGGAAGAGGAGGAAGAGCTGTTAGCATCACGCTACCTTCCTGTTAGCTGGTTCCTCTCATCTGAGTGCCAACCTTCTCGTATTTCTCCTTCAGCTTGGCAGCCTTGGCCTCGTACGGCGCCTTGTCCTTGGTGCCCTGCGTCGCCCAGAGCTCGCCCAGCTTCTTGGCGATGTCGCCGATGGAGATGCCGGGATGCTCCTCCTTGATCCGGGGACGGTGGTCAGAGCAGAAGACGAAGAAAGCGGAGCTGCAGACGTAAAGATGGACGTATAAATACCAGAAGACTCTTTAACAGACCGGATCAGAGCACCGACTTACGGAGGTCTTTTGGGTGCATTGGGGTCCTTCTTCTTCTTGCTCTTCTTGGCTCCTTTCGGGGGAACGTAGGACTTCATCTCTCGGTCGTAGCGGACCTTGTCATTCTTGGCCATCTCGTCAAACTTCACCTTCTCCTTGGCTGACATAGTCTTCCAAAACAAAACATTTTAGTCCTCCAGACTTCCCAGTTTAAAAACATTCAGGTTAGCACTACTTACCTTCCATCTCTCTGAGCACTTCTTGGAGAACTCTGCAAAGTTGACGCTGGTTCCTGGGTGCTTCTTTTTGTGCTCCTCGCGGCAGGTTGCAACGAAAAAGGCGTAGGCAGAGGTCTTCCCTCTGGGCTTATTGGGGTCCTTTGTCATGGCAGCGCTTACTCTTTAGAGAGAATAAATATGAGAGCTTGGGAGAAGAGCAATCTTAATGGAGTATTAGCATTAGCCTAGCCTTTGAGGAGCAGAGCATTTAATATGAGTTTAGCCAATAAACTCAGATCTTCACATTTTGCAACCTCAAATGTTTTTTATAATTTATTTCAATACTTAAAAAAGCATAATCAACTTTAAGTTTATATTTTATTATTACATGTACAATTCAAGTCAAACTTAAACTCTTCCAATTTGGCTGACATTTATTTTATTTGTATTCTTAATAAGTCTTGCATTAATTGAAACAGTTAAGAAGAAAATAATGTAAACACCCCTGATAAGAATCAGTGTTTACCTTCTAAACCCGCTAAAAGTTATTATAAACCTTATAAGGTGTTAAAGTTTGTGCAACGTGACCTTTGACCTGTATTTAATGCGTGTTACATGTTAATGAGGCCTAGCAGCCAGCCAGACGCCGGGAGGAGTCTTCTTCAGACGCTAATCGGATTTCTGGCTCTTCGGGACAAAAAGACGCGACTCCATTTTGTATCTTCCCGCCTAAACCGCCCAACTGCGCCAAAAGTTCCCCTGCAGAACCGCCCAGGCCAGTTCCTAAACACCAGAACGCCATACGGGCTCGGACTGATACCACAACAAACGGAACCCAGTCAGAACAGACCCGCGGCCCGTTTCAGGCGCAAACTGCGGAGTTTCCGTCGTGTTTGCGCTGCGCAGCCAAATGGCGTTTCAACTGGCTGTTACGCACCAACTCCGCCACTCAAAACACACCACAAAACATCGAAAACGATGGTTACCCATTTCCGTTCTTCGAAACCGACGCCGATTACGTTATTATAAAGTTCGTTTTAATTACCCTGAGATTTACACTTTCCCCCAAAAAAGACCGTAAAAAGTTCGTTTCTGGAGCTTAAGCTTGACAACTCGATCGACAAGTACGGATTAATGACAACAAACAACCTAAACACTTATTTAACAAGAATGTGGCGACAAAAATCCGCTGATTTAGCCAGAAACAGCGTCTCTTACCTGTTCTCTCCAACACAAGCTGTAAACGACTGAATGAGGAAGAAAGCGCAACTGTTTGTCACTGCCTAAAACTGGTTCTGTAGCTCCTCCCCCTTCTCCGCTGATTGGTCAAAATCAATCGTTTAAACGTAAACGCTGGGGGCACAGAACTCATTCTGAGCTGTGATTGGCTAAATTCCTTTAAGGAGCGCCCTCATGTTTGTGTGTTCTTTCCCATCGCTGATTGGCTGTGCTGGACTTTTAAACATACGGCGCGAAAAGGAATCGCCCTTTGTTTGCAGCTGCTGAGGGAGATTAAAAAAAAATGTCGTTCTCTGCTGCCTCGACCGTTTGTTGTTTTTTGAAACAGGAGTCGACATGAAGCCGCAGCAGTTACCCTGAGCCCCGGTTTCAGTTCTGTTTTGCAGTGGGCCGACCCGATATGATCTGCGCTTCCACCTGAATCTGTAGCTGAGTGACTCTAAAGTCATCTTTAAACTTCATCTGTGACTTTTAAAAGCTGATCTGTGCTCAGACTGACTCTCTTTTCATTTTTGTTCCTCATATGCCCCAAATTAATGACTTTGTCTTTATTTTTAAATTCAGTTTCATCCTCTGTGGAGATGAAACTTTGATAATATGACATTGTTCAAGTTTCAATGAATGCATACAAGTAAACCAAAGGGTGAAGTTTGTCTCAGTATCAGAATTTGCTTTGCTGCATGATTAAAGGCCTCTGAAGAGTTGGATGGGGTCTGGACTGGTGGTTCATTGTTCTGGTGAGAAGGGGGTGGGCTACATGGAAACAAGAACCTCAACAGCTTCTCTTTTGTTCATGCAAATGGCTGCTTAAAAATCTAGTCATCGTTAATTAAGAATGCAACCGGCCCCCAGCTTAGTTTGTAAAAAATAAAAACAGAATCTGGACATTTTCCATTTGTATGGTAAAGTCTGATGATGTTCTGCAGCCTCTAAGAAACTGAAACCAGGTTATCGACTAAAATCCACATTAAGAAACCAGAGCGGAGCTTTTGTGGTGATCATCAGACCACAGGCATGAAAATGTGGAGAAATTTAAAAGCTGCTGCATGAAAAAATACATTGAGTGTCTTTAAATCACAGCTGGAAGTTGATTAAACAATGTTTTCTCAAAAACAATTGGATCAGTTATGGACAAGAAAAGGAGCACACCAGAATAATGGTGAGGGAGCAGCCATCTTGAATGTGGACAAAACAAAGAAATTAGCTAATGGCTACATATTTCAGGACTGTTAGAAACAAGGTCAAATGAGACTTTGGAACCTCTGGACATGACAGTGAAAAGAACAACTTCTCATAAAATCAAGAAAATTAAGAACATTTATACAGGAGACTGCCAGTGTCTTCAGTCAGAGGTTTTCTCACACTCACTGTAATACAGACTGTAGAGGCGATTGTTTGTCAAACCAAACATCCAATAAAAGTTCCATCAGCCACTATGAGGCTCTGGGGTCAAGATTCATCACGCAGGCAAAAGAAGTTTAATGTCCAAACTTGTTGATTGTCTTGGTTGCTTTTATTTTCCTTTTCAGCAAACAATTACAAGGTTCAAACTTTCCTTTGTTCTCCTGTCTTCCTCTCTTGCTCTGGTAAAAACAATAGGCCCCTAACCCAAATGCCTGCTGGTCCTTTACCAGGCCCCTACATTTATAGAAAGTGGACTGACCCACCTTACTTCCTGTCTGACTCAGAAACTAAATAATAATAATAATAATAAAACAAAAAATAAATAAAATCAACATATATTAACCTGCAAATAAACTCTGTAAATAATACAAAAAATAGAAATTTAAGAATAAACTAACAAAATTCCAATGAATAAAGAAATAAAGAATAAATAGCTCCAACACAGATGGCTACAGGAGAACTTTCTACATTAGAAACCTGGATAATTTGAGCTCCAACATTTAATTTCTCCTCAGAATCAATAAAGCGATTGAAGGGAGTAATGGCTGCAGTGAGGGGTTCAGACCACTAGAGGCAGCACTGCACCCAGAAACTCAATAAGTATTCACACCCCTGCTGCTTTTACTGTTTTTCACTTCTAGTAGACAGTCTGTTGTTGTTGTTTTTATGCATAAATATTATGCACATTTAAAAAAAAAATGTTTTTTAATAATCTCTCTTAGTCAAACACTTCTTTGATTTAGACAATATTTTAAAAACCTATACACTTATTACAAACAAAAGGAATTAAAAATACTGTTTACCCTTACTGTAGTTTTTAAAACCTATTATTATTTATTCTTTTGCTGCTCTGACTTGCATGTGCTGTGTGCAATAAGTAATGTTTGTTACTGTGATTTGTGTCAGTGTCTGTCTGCAGCCTCAGACAGACAATAAGCTGGATAAAGTCTCCATCCATCCATTTTCTGTGCACCCTTGTGCCTAATGGGGTCGGGAGGTGCTGGTGTCTATCTCCAGCTACGTTCCGGGCGAGAGGCGAGGTCACCCTGGACAGGTCGCCAGTCTGTCGCAGCTGGATAAAGTCTGTCAACTTTAAATCTCTGTTTCTGAAAACCTGCAGCAACCAGTTCACTTCAGGAACTAAAATCTCAAAATGTTCATCTAAAAGTGCTCAAATTCATATAAACACCGT
Organism: Brachyrhaphis roseni; assembly: GCA_903066815.1. NCBI lineage: Eukaryota > Metazoa > Chordata > Actinopteri > Cyprinodontiformes > Poeciliidae > Brachyrhaphis > Brachyrhaphis roseni. Next base: position 12,946 of record CAEFZY010068044.1, read on the forward strand.
TCATTAAAGTAAAATAAGGTGAAAATGTGAGTCCATCGTTATTTTAGATCAGCTCAGCTGGACCAATCAGAGAAGGAAGGAAAAAATACCTGAATGTGTTTGAAAACGGGAAATTTCAGCCAGAGAGCCAGAGGATTTTAGCTCTTACAGTTTTATTCAGTCAGTCGCTATGATTGGTAACCATGACAACAAGGTCGGCTACGGGAGTAGCACAATAGCTTCGCCAGAAGCTTAAATTAACACATCAACTTTGACCCCAAATCCCAGAGGAGCTGAACAGGAAGCAGAGAGAGAAGGAGGAAGTTGAAACCAACTCATGATGGACAAAAGCAAAAGCAAAGGATCTGGATCAGCAGGTGCAGTAATCCATGTCATCTCTGGTGCCTGGATGCTGTTAGCAGGTTAGCATGTCACACAGCAACAGCGCTTTAGTCAGACGCATCTTCAGATCTGCTGCAACACTGACTGCTACTGGAAATCCTTCTTTCCCACTGCATCTTTTCTTTATTCTTTTTGGATAAATATACATTTGTTTTAATTGAACTGAACTGTTCCTTTCAGCTTCCAGACATAAATTCATTCCAGCTCTGGTTCAGGAGGCGAAAGAGCTCCTGCAGGACATGGGTGTCCAAAGTGTGGCCCGGGGGCCATTAGTGACCCTCTGAAGGATTGTTGCACCTTGGCGTCAATTCTAGAATTGAGTAAATCTGGCCTGGAAAACATTTTTCATCTTTTAAAGCAACATTTTTTACATATAACATCTTGTGTGTAAAAAATATCCAGTTCAAAAATAAATTGCCATTTTTTACAAGTTTCATCTTAATTTTGGAGAAATTATTAATCTGCTTCTAAATCATAACATGCAGCCCAAATTCAATAAAATCGTAATATTTTTTGTTTACTACTGAGGAGATCAAATAAAAAGCAACAAAAAGTTTGCTTTAAAAGTGCTACAAAAATCTTATCTTTCTCAACCAATGTCCGGTTCTGCTCGGCCCAAATGACGCTGACTCAACGCGGCATCACGTCACGTGACGCCGCTTCGGGGAGCTCTTCCATTGGCTGGAAGCTCCCTCACAGGAGGAGCTGATCCGCAGCTTGTCACTGAGTCTGAGTCCTGGGATGTAGCTCTGGGCCGAGCCGAACCGAGCCGGCGGGGAATCACAGCATCACTGATTGCTGCGCGCCTGGACAGCAGGGAGCAGATTGACCGGAGGGACAGAATGAGCCAGAACACCGAGGATACGAGCACGCTGTGCCTCTTTGATGTAGACGGCACGTTGACGGCCGCGAGACAGGTAAACACAAACAAACAAACAAACAAACAAACACCTGCGTTCATAGAAACACGTCGCAGATGCTAGAGCGACTTCCGGCTCCACGTCCCGACTCTGTCCGCCTGTTGATGAGCTTCCGGGAAACATAAAACACACTTGGTTCCATTTAAAAAGCTAAACTCACGCTGTTTACATAAACTTATTTAAACAAATTTTTAAATAAGTATATTTTATGTTTTCTATTATTTATCTTTATAATGGCTTCTTCAAACACGGAACGGTTTACTAGCGTCTACATGTAACAGGAAGTATCTGGCGGAACACAAAAACTGAACTCCCTTGTAGTTTTTTAAAACCCCATCATAGAGTTTAGCTAAAATATTTAGTTTTGCCCTTAAATATATGGCTGTTCAGTCATTTTAAACTGTTGTTATATGACCAACCAATGAAAAGTATTTAATGTGTTTATTAATTATGAGTTTGACCCAAAAGTCCCAGTTTCCATTTATTTCCGCTAGCATCCTGCTAACTGCTGAAACCTGGATCAGTCAGTTTAATTGGTCTCAGACCTGGTCCAGTAAAGAAGTACCAGTACTGTCCCTGTTCTAACAGAATAGAACAAAGTCTGTCTCTTTGTTAGTTTATTAAAGACTGCTTGTTTTAACACTAAGATGAATAAAATAACTTCTGACCAGACTATTATAGATGTAAAGTAGCATTAATGAGTCCCAGCCCTTTGTGTTCTGCCTACAGATGATCAGAAATCCGATCAGCTTGATGGTTTTTAGAGGAAATGTTGCAAATAAATACAGCTGGTAAGAATTAGGACACATTTCACTTCTTTTTATCCAGAAAAGTAAATTAACCAAACAAAATCTCTCTGAGCTAAACCTGCAGCAGCTTTCATTCTTTGACATCAAACCTATTAGAAATCACTGGAGTGAGACAGTTTCTCACTCGCAACAACAAATATTAGTTTTATTACTATTCCACTTTTCTGTTTGTGAAGGTTTTACTGTTTTAAAGAGCAACTATTGTAAAAAATTTACTTTTTAGAGTGTTGCATCATGTTATGTAATTCCATCATCTAAAACCAACCTGGAGTTTTGCTTTGATTATTTCATGCATGTTTGAGAAATCAACAAACATTTCTCAAACATGTTTGAGAAATGTTTGAGAACCTATCAACGGTGGACCTAGCAAAAGGTCCACCTTTTGCTAAACGCCTGGGTGGACCTAGCTCCGCCTTCGAGGTGCAGCTCCTCCTCTGAGCTGCAGTTTCCATGCTAACAATCTTCAACTTCACAGAGCAGCGCTTCTCTGCGACTCCCTCACTCGGCTCCAGAAATTACAAAGTTAGATTTCTTAAGTCATATTTGATGTATATAGAATTTTTATAGCAAGTGAAGGTAACATGAATGTGCTCTAAAATGGCAATATGTGCCTGGAAAACATATAATCCTGCCCCTTTAAACACTGACCCCGCCTCCACCTCCTGTTCTCCTAGCTGTCAGGTTATGAGAGCGCCCTCTGGTCTGTGTTTCCAGAGAGTGACTCCAGAGATGAAGGCGTTCCTGGAGAAGCTGAGGACTCGGGTTCGGGTCGGAGTGGTTGGCGGCTCGGACCTCAGTAAGATCAAGGAGCAGCTGGGAGACGACGGTGAGGAAGAGGAGGAGCTCAGTGGGGTCAGAGGTGAAGGTTTAGCCGTTCTGGTTTGACTTCCTGTTTTTCCTTCTCAGTCATCCAGAAATCAGACTATGTGTTTGCTGAGAACGGCCTGGTGGCGTACAGACACGGACAGCTGCACTCTGTCCAGGTGAGTCACCTAGTGCACAAAATGTCCGCCAGGGTGCGCTAACTGGGGAAGCTAATTGTGTTGTCTCTCAGTCTATCCAGACCCACATGGGAGAAGAGCTGCTGCAGGATTTCATCAACTTCTGTCTGAACTACATGGCCAAAATCCAGCTGCCCAGGAAAAGGTACCAACCCGACCCGGTTCTGATGAGACATTTATGTAAATATTTATGTAGATATTTTAATGCTTGACGACAGTTTCTGTTTTGTTTTTTTTCCCCTAATTTTTCAACTTACCGCCGTCTTCAGTGGCTACGCTAACAAGCCTTAGCATTCATGGAAGACTTAGTGAACTAGCTGTAGTGTAGCTCAGGAGTTCATTCCATGCTATGGTGCTGCAGAGAGAATTAACTTCTGGCTGGGAAAATGCTGCAAAACAGCAGAGATCAAGGGTGAGCATACACAAGCATGATTGACAACGCCAAGCCCCTGGCCCTGGCTCTGATTGGTTGTTTCTGATGGAGCGGCGCAGAAATGGAAGCTGACGGTTAGCCCGTGGAAGCTGACGGTTAGCCCGTGGAAGCTGACGGTTAGCCCGTGGAAGCTGACGGTTAGCCCGTGGAAACTGACGGTTAGCCCGTGGAAGCTAATGGTTAGCCCGTGGAAGCTAATGGTTAGCCTTTCTCCTCAGAGGTACGTTCATCGAGTTCCGGAACGGGATGCTGAACGTCTCTCCGATCGGACGCAGCTGCAGCCAGGAGGAGCGCCAGGAGTTCTACGAGCTGGACCAGGTCAGAGTGGAGTGCGTTTCCCAGAATTCAGCTGCGTCATGCCGCTGTTCCCGCTGGTGCGGCAGCTTAAAGCAGCTTGTGTTTTTCCTGCAGAGAGAGAAGATCAGGGAGAAGTTTGTTTCTGTGCTGAAGGAGGAGTTCAGAGGGAAGGGGTTGTCGTTTTCCATCGGTGAGTCCGCTGCCCACCGATCCGGGCCGGTTTCTGGTGACCCGATCCGATCTGATCCGAATCGGCTGACGATCCGCTTGTTCCTCTGCAGGAGGGCAGATCAGCTTCGACGTTTTCCCTGACGGCTGGGACAAGCGCTACTGCCTGGACATCGTGGACAAGGACAACTACTCCACCGTCCACTTCTTTGGAGACAAAACCAAACCGGTGAGAACGCCGAGCCGATCCGGTCCGGTTCGGTCCGAAGGTGTTGCAGGAACAGCGTCAACATTTGGAACATAAGTACTAATTAAGAAGCGTGTTGTCATTTCTTCAAACCGACTCTGACGGATCTTATTGAGCTTTGAAGCTTCAGAACGAAAAATGATTTAACATTTTTAAAAACAAAAATCTGAAAAGTGTGGCCTGCCTTTATGGTCAGAGCTCTGCAGACCAAACTGCTGCTATTTCTCTTCAGCAGCTCAGAAAGTCCACACACTGAATCTGAGTCTGGACTTTGACTAGGCCATCCTAACCCTGCTCTGATCTAAACCATCCCACAACACCACCCATCTTCCCACAGCACAATGCTGCCACCACCATGTGCAGGGTTGTATGTAGTACAACTGCTTTAAGCCTCTCCAGAACGTTCTGCTGCCGGGTTCTGTGGAATCAGAACCAGATTCTGAATGTCTTTTTGGGTTTTTGGGGGGTTTCAGAGTAAAGAAGCTGAAACTTTCAGAATCTCAGCTATGAAAAATGTAAATTTGAATATTTCCTAGTTGATTCTGTTCTGGTTGAAATGTTGTCCGCTTTGGACTGGTCCGGTTCCGCAGCAGAACTTCTGACCTACTGCTGCTCCCCTGCAGGGAGGAAACGACTTTGAGATCTACAGCGACCCGCGGACCATCGGCCACGAGGTGTCGAGTCCCGAGGAGACGCAGCGCCTCTGCCAGGAACTCTTCTTCTCCTAAAGGTGGCGCTGCAGCCTGAACTGGACCGTCTGGACGGGACGCCGGCTGAGAGCGTGCAGAAGATTTTAGTTTTTTTAATTTCCCTGGTACGGTCCGGTGGTCGGAACCAGCTGGGAAACCTGATCTGATGTTCCTGAACTGTAACAGCTGGAAACTCAATAAAACAGGAAATAATGCTTCTGTTTTCGGTTCTGGGTTCTTCTCCAGAACCTCCCGGTTCCTCCAGAAGGTTTTGGTCGCATGAACAATTATTTCCAAAACATTCTCAATAAAGAAAAAACTGAATTTAAAACGACTACAAAGAAAAAAGATGATAATCGGCTAAATGTTGGGTCAGAACCAAAAGGTTCTGATCATCTCTGGTTTTCAGGCAGAAGAAACTTTTCAGTCTAAAATATAAATTTATACTTAAGGCTTCCTTCAGATGTTTTTACTGTTTAATTTATAATAAAAGTGGGACAACAAGGAGCCTTGAGGAACACCATGGATGATTAACAGCGACGCGTCGGATCCGGCCAAGTTCACGTCAGCTTACGTTTGGACCGTCTGGTTCTGGTTCTGTATCTGAGCCCAGATCTCTGCAGCTGTTGTGGAAAACAACCAGAGTAAAGCGTAGTAGTCAGTATCTGTGCAGCAGGAACCGGTACTGTTAAGGAACCTGAACTTTTAAATGGGTTCTGTGGTTCTGGAACCAGAGAGATTTTTGCTCATTGATTTGTTTATTTTCTGACCATTGCAGAACAGTCCGACCCGGCAGCAGTCCGACCCGGGTCACCGTCTCTACTGGCCGCTCCTCCTGACGTGATGCAACTTTCACCTTTGACCTGGTTCTGTTGGCCAAAGGGGGAGGGTTCTGCTGTTGTAGTGAGGAGGATCCGGGGTGGATTTGTAGGTTCTGGTTCTGTCCAGTCACTCTGGATCATTTATTCTGGAGAAGATCTCAGTTTGAACATCAGAGCTTCATTAGAACTGTATACAAAACCATCCACTAGTCTGGGTTCTGAGGAGGAGGCGGGTCCAGGTCTTCATGTCCTCAGAGTTGTTGGTGGAGGCAGAAACTACAGCAGTGAGTTGCCATGGAGACGTGAACTGAGTCCAGCTCCAGGTTTTCCAAGGAGCTGAGAATCTGAGCTTTTATTCTGAAAACACAACATACAGCAACATATATAGATCTACAGACATAGAGCTACTGGCAGATATCTGGAAACATAGATCTGTAAATGTAGATCTGCTCCACTGGGGTGTGAAAACTTTTACAGTTTTAAATAAAACCACCAATCAAAGCCTTGAGGAACCAGCAGGGACTGGTTCCGTCTCCATGGTGATCTCGGGTTCATATTATGGGCTGTTTCTCTGTAGGATCCATAAAGGAGCAGCTGAACGTACCTGGCTCTGTTGCCATGGAGACTGATCCAGATCTGATGCGTTGCTGTGAGTTAACTCCGCCCACAGCAGAGCAACGTCATTTATCTAAACCAGTAAAGTAGTACCAGTCGACCAGTTTATATGAGGGGTGGATTCAGACCGGGATCCAGCGGTCCGGTTCTGGTTTTCCTTTATTTCCAGTCGGGCGGCAGCGTGGGCAGCCTCAGTCCAGCTCCGGGTCCTTGCTGTCTTCACCACCACAGGATGAGCGGCTGCTGAGGTCGGCCACGCCCGACTCCAGGTCGTCCTCTGCGTCTGGACTCCTCGGTGACCCAGAGGGGGCGGAGTCTACTCTATGTGCCCTCTGATTGGCTGGCTCGGAGCTGCCGATTGGTCCAGAGTAGCGGGTGGGCGGGTCCGGCCCACTGTGTGTGACGGGGAGGCAGCTACTGCTCCTCCGTGCCGCCGCTATCTTCTCCCATCTGATTGGTTCCCCAGTGAGCGCAGCCAGCCTCTGCAGACGGAACCACACACAGAGGTTCTACTATCAGAACTACACTAGAGGAACACAATCAGTAAGAACCACACATGTTCTTTAAAAGCCCAACAGAACCTGGCTGATGAGACGGTACCAGCATGAGAACCTGCTACCACGAATATCTGGACTAGACCCAATTTGAGAAACAGTTGCTGTCCCGGTACCGTTTAGGTGGCCATCTTTACTGCCGTAAACAGATCGTTGTGGCGGCCATCTTTACTGCCGTAAACAGATCGTTGTGGCGGCCATCTTTACTGCCGTAAACAGATCGCTGTGGCGGCCATCTTTACTGCCGTAAACAGATCGCTGTGGCGGCCATCTTTACTGTCGTAAACAGATCGCTGTGGCGGCCATCTTTACTGCCGTAAACAGATCGCTGTGGCGGCCATCTTTACTGCCGTAAACAGATCGCTGCGGCGGCCATCTTTACTGCCGTAAACAGATCGCTGTGGCTGCCATCTGTACTGCTGTAAACAGATAGCTGTTTATATTCACTGCTAAAAGAAACTGAACTTTATTTTGACAACCGTCGCAGCTGGTCCAGCTGCCCGGCTTCTGACTGTTGCCCATGCTGAAGCTCAGTGTCCTAGTTAAAAGTGCGTTTGTGTGCTGTATGCCTTGTTCGGAGTGGTGGGCGGTCCCTCTGGCCGGTACCTCCTGCTGATTGGTCAGCTCCTCCTCCAACTGCTGGGACTCCTCCTTGACAGCAGACAGGAAGTCGGCAGGTGACTGTCGAGGGGGCGTGGCCTTCTCCAGGTGGCCGTAGAGGCCTTTCCACATCCTGGAGAGAAGCAGCATGTTAACCCGCCGCTCCATCTATTCAGACAGTAACGCTTCAGGCTGAGCCGCAGTTCCTCACTTGAAGCAGTAGGGGGAGGTGTTGGGCCTCAGCACGCCCTGACTCTGGCTCAGCTCGGCCTTGTAGAGCGGGTTGGAGAACCGGGCCCGCTCCGACCACAGCTGGGGCCACACCGAGTGGCTGCGCTCACGGAGCCTGGAAACCAGAACAGAACCACCATGAACCCAACTGGTCCCAGAGCCTCCAGGGACCGGAGGCTCCAGGAACAGCAGCGTGGAGCGGACCCGGCCGAACCTCATGTCCCGGCGCTCCTTCTCGCTGTTGCCCAGGAAGGTGCCGTACTGGCAGGAGTAGACATGGGAGTGGACAGCCACCAGGAAGCGCTCGTTGAACTGGAAGGCGCAGGGGAACTGCTCCGACAGCTGCCACACACACTCCAGGAACTGGTCCAGGACTGGGGACACCTCCTTCGGGTCACCGTCCAGGTGGCCGTACCTGCAGAGGACCACACACTGACAGCTACCCGCGGGGTACTGGCAGAACCAGGCAGGAAGAATCCGGTCCTGGTTTTAGAGCTTCCTGGATCCTGATCCGGTTCGGCTCACTTACCTGTGAGAGAACTTGTGTCCAAAGGAGACCCAGTCCCTCTCGATCAGCACCTGGAGGAGAAAAAGCGGGTGAGGAGGAGGAGTTACAGAATGATACTGGAGCCAGCGGGATTCGGACCGGTACCATGAATCCTCTGATGGTTCTGTAGAACGGGTCGAGCAGGATGCTGGCCACAGAGCAGGCCTGGGCCGTCCGGTCCCACCCGTCTGAGCAGTGGACCAGAACGCTGACGCCTTCATCCGCCACGGCCTGGACAGAGAGACACCAACCGGGTCAGAACCAGGACCGGGTCAGAACCAGAGGACATGGAGGAAAACTGAGTGAGATGAATTAACCTTATTGGTTAATTCAGACCTTGGCGATGAAGACGCCGGCGTCCAGAACCGCCTTGATGTGCTTCAGCCAGCCGGAGCTCTCCAGCCCCCACAGGAAGTCGGTCATGGACGGCGTGCGCATCTCCCCCACTGCAGCAGGAGAAGAAGAGCAGCGCTAAGTGAGGGCCGGCGGCGCCTACAGAGCGCTGCGGCGCCGGCAGAGCGCCACGCACCGTCCAGGATCTTCTGCTGGCTGCTCCTCATCACGTGGATGTTCTCGATGCCGATGAAGAGCAGCCGGATGTTGGAGTAGTGGTCCTCGCTCTCGTAGCCCTTCCCAGCCGCGCGGTTGGCCATGGCGTTCAGCTGCACACACACAGGCTGTAGCAGCCCTCACAGCGTGTGTGAGTGTGTGTGTGTGTGTATGTTACCTTGGGCCGGGTGTCCACCACGTAGATGAACTCACTTCCTGGGTTGGCCTTCATCACCGCCTGCAGCATCAGCTCATCCTCCTGGCAGCGACCACTAAATCCCGACAGCGGCTGGCTGCACCGACACACCGCCGCCTGCAGGGGGTGACACGCAGCTGCTGATGCTGAACGTGTGTGTGTGTGTGAGAGTACGCGTGCGCGCGCGTGACTGACCAGTGTGTCCTGGTGAAAGTAGGACAGAGCCGGGAAGCGACCTCGGCTCCTGAACCTGGAGCTGCCCACAATGACAGCGGGCGTGGCCGACTTCGGGACAAACAGCTCAGCAGGGTACGTGTCACACACCTGCAGCACGCACACACACACACACACACAGACCTGGAATCAGAGACATGCTGGTAGTCACGAGTTCTAATCTTGGTGTGTTCAGTTTTAGTTTAGTTTTTATTAGTTTAGTTTCAGTTTTCTCACACCGAGTTCAGGTTTTATCAGCTGTTAACAGGAAATCTGACTCCATGCGGATAATAAACCTGTGATGTGTTGACATGTTGAACATCCTCTCTGGAGATCAGATTCATGGTTCTGGACTAAAACCCATTTAGTTCCCCTTCTGACCAAGCAGCTGATATTTATTGTTTTATCAAAATTCATCTAAATCTATTTTTCATTTTTGAAAGAACGTGTTTGTGTAAAATTACAGTTTGACCCGGTTTGTTCTTCCTGGTTCTGGAATCAGAACCTGTGATCTATGATATTCTCTGTGCTGATGTGAGAGCAGCTGCAGGGTTCTGGTTCTGCTGACCCGGTACTCGCTGTTGGCTGCCGTGGCGACCCACAGGTTGTTGGGAACGCCCATCCTCCTGTAGTCGGCCTTCAGGTCGATGAAGCTCCAGGATTCCTCGCGCTCCTCCTTGTTGGCATTCGGGTTGAAGGACAGGCAGTAGAGCTCGCTGTACCGCACTGAGAGGAAGGGTCAAAGGTCAGCCTGGTCTAGTCAGCTGTCCTCTGTCCAGGCAGCCAGATGTCACCAGGACCTCTTCATCAACCGTTCTGATCCAGACTTTCAGAAACCCAGAAGAACCAAGGGAAGTTCTGGCTGCTCGGACGGAGAACAGGAACCCAGATTGGGCCGAACCCAAACAGACACTCACCGGGTCGGGACAAACGGGTCAGGGAGGCGTGGACGTCCAGGCAGTCGCGCTCCAGCGGGAAGAGGAGCTGGAAGACCCGAAAGTCCTTGCAGCGCAGGACGAGAGGACTTCCTGTGGGCGTGGCCGGCGGTCGCTCCACGCAGCAGACCATGCTGTGCAGAACCTGACACACACCCACACACACACAGCGTGTTTATCTGCAGAAACAGGAAGTCAGCGGCGCCGACTCATCGATTCTGGGATGTTAGACAATCACTTCCTGCTGCAGCGAAAACAACAAACATGGTCGGTTCTCTGGTTCCGATCCAGCTGACGCAGCGCCACAGTCTGCATTCAACATGGCCCACCCGTTGCCATGGAGACGGGTCATCTGGTTTCATGCTTAGAAAGGTCCAGTTAGAACAACAAAGTGTCAGCTAAACCAGGGGTTCCCAAAGTGGAGGTCGGGACCGCCAGGGGTCACGAAGACAGCAAGTTGGGAGGTCACAAAATGATTTTCAGAATGACAGTGATGTGATCCATAAGGTGTATGGAAAGGCAAAAGGGACAAAATTAAAGGGGCAGTATTATGTAAACCTGACTTTTTAGAGCGTTGCATCGGGTTATAATGTAATTCCCTCATCAAAAACAAACCTGGAGTTTGACTTTGATTCTTTCATGTATGTTTGAGAAGTCCTTTAATCTCCATGGCAACCATGTGCAAAACGCCTGGGTGGACCTAGCTCCGCCTTCGAGGTGCAGCTCCTCCTCTGAGCTGCAGTTTCCAGGCTAACAAGCTTCGACTTCACAGAGCAGCGCTTCTCTGCGACTCCCTCACTCGGCTCCAGAAATTACAAAATTAGATTTCTTAAGTCATATTTGATGTGTATAGAATTTTTATACCAACTGAAAGTACCATGCTTGATTATGCAATAAAATGGCCCTTTGTGCCTGGAAAACACAGAATACTGCCCCTTTAAATAAATATATGATAAAATAAATAAATGTCTCATTAAATAATGTTCAGTCAAATTTATTCTAAACTTTGAAAAATTCAATTAAAATAAATTCCTGAAAACAAAATAAATAAAATTAAAACATGCAATTATTTGCATCTATTGATTTTTAAATCAATAGGGGAACCTAATAGTATCTTTATTGGGATGTTATTTTGCCCTAAACATCCACCTGATCTCCTTCCAGCTGTGCTGGGAAACACAAACAGAACCAGTAGGTCAGGCAGAACAGAACAGAACTGCTCCAGGAGGAGAACCGGAGCAGAACCGGATCAGAACCGGAGCAGGTCTTACTTACCCATGTCTCCCTGCGGGTTTCTGGGTTGTTCTCCACAAAGATGGTGTGAGTGGCAGACAGGTAGAGCGTTCCCACAGCGGCTGTCCTCTGGCCCGAAGAACGCTCCAGCAGACGGACGCTCTCCACCTGACAGGGCACACAGGAAGTTCACTGGTCACACAGGAAGTTCACTGACGGACAGATGGATGGATGATAAGAATTGGTCCTGAAGAAGGGAAACGAGTCTTTCAGAACAAAGCAGCATCATGATAGAGGTGATCATCACTAATGATGTCTATCTGACATTATGGGATATCAGGCAGACATTATGCCTGACTTTATGAGGAGCATTATGGGATGTCTGCCTGACAGAGAAGCATCTTACCTGAGAAAAATATTTTTATTTTTAACGGAAGGATTCACCACATGAATCCATTATCGGACATTGTGTTAAGTTCTCCTGATATTCCAGTTATTCCTAAAATGAGGAACGTCAGGGTCCAGACTGGACGATGATTTAAAGGAACCGTCCCCTGATCGGGACCCGGCAGGTAAACAGATCAGATATCACCGTGGACCTACCTTGGGGGTTCGGATGTGCTCCATCATCACTAACATCCAAGATGGAGGAGAGGAGAGGAACAGCAGCCTGATGCCTTTTCTTCGTCAGCGGTTAAATTCCCACATTCACACCCAGAACAGAGCCGTATTTCCCGCCGCTGCTGCTCCAACCCTGCCCGGGAGTCCTGTCCATCATTCCCTCTGTCTTGGTTCGGTTGAGCCGTCCGGCTGCGGACCCGCTGGTACCGATTCTTCTGTCGGTACCCGCGTCAGCCCCTGCCTCTGACCGGACACTCTGATGTCACGTTCAGGACCGTTAAAGCGCTAACATCCGTCACAGAGTTTCAAAATAAATGTCAGCTGTAAATATAATCGCTTCCAGACGTCATCACCTGAGGAAGGTCACCTGGAAAGGTGTTTTCAACACATGGATGCTTTTTTATACACTAAATATTTATAATATAACGAATTATTATAGAAAAAGGTTGCAGTTCTGCCTATTACAGTCTTTATTATGAAAATCTTCCCTGTGTCCCTTTAGCTTATGCTGGTGGATTTACACTGGTTCACCTGCGCTCTGATGCATTATTAAAGGCTGAAGCTTGTGCTACAATACAACAAACATTAAATAATAATGACAGATAAATTCATGAAATGTTACAATAATGAATCAGTTCATGTCTTAAAGCGAATTACCATTTAAAATATTTTGTTTTTAATGTTTCCAGTTCTGTTATTTTAGCTTTTTCTGCTCTGAAATATATAAAAACATAATTGCTGATTATATTAATATAAGTGATTTTCATTATATTACATAATATATATAAGATGGCATATGATATATAATTATCATATTATTAAACTTCACATTGTCAGTGTTGTATATTATTATATCAGTATTATAATTTCTAAATTGTGTTTTAGTCTGAATAGCGGGAGTGGATGGATATTATCAAATACAATTAAAACCATATCAACCGCAGGAATTTCTCTTATCTTCATGCCTTCTGAAAAATAAAATGAATAAAAATGAATAATCATGAACTTTAAAGTGACTCAACATGTCAGTGTGAAGCTGATGACTGGAAAAATGTGAAGAAATGAAACGGAGGCATTTTAGGACATCCAACTGTTATTCTCTCTTCAGCCTCCAGGTGGCGGTATCACTACCAGAACTGCAGGTAAAGCTGGTCAGACGCAGTAAAGTTGATTTTATTTGTGTATTTCTGATTACTGAGTCTAATCTGTTATAAGCCTAAGCCAACACACGAGGAGCACGATTAATAAAACACATTAAAGCAAAAATAATAATAAAAAAGACAGTTTAACTGGCCGTTTTATATCATACAGACGAAGTTAAAAAGATAAGTATTATTTTCATCAGGTATTCCTCCGCCAATATATATATAGTGCGTGAGCCATGTGAGTGGGTGACCGGTTCACTTCACTGATTGGCTGCCAGCCGATGAGACCTGAGGACTCCTCCGGTGATCGCCGTCTTCCACCGGAACCAGCTGGACCCACCTGGGAGCGCGGTTCGGCTGGGTTGGGAGGATTACTGGAAGAAACGTGAAGAGTCTGGTTCCGGTTGTGTCCAGGTGAAGGCTGCAGGTTGCGTGGCCCTGCTGCAGCAGACGGTAGGTGAACTGACTGCGGGATTTTACTGTTTATTAGAAACAAGATGGAGAAATAATTTATTTTTACTGAGGTTAAACATCACGAAGCTGTTAAGAAACAGCAGATTTTCCACTGAGGAAGCAGCTGCTGCAGTTTTATAGCAGGGTCAATTTTTTTAATGTATTTTTGTGAACCTGAGAGCGAATGTGAAGTTTTTGATTATCATTTTTAAATATTTCTGTAAACAGAAAAACTTTGATGCTGTTTCTGTAATGAATGAGATGCATGTGCCTGGTCACCTGCAGCTGCAGGCCAGGTGTCCTCTGTCTGTCCACTCTGTGTCTGCAGCACCCTGTCCCTGTGTGTGTGATGGACATTTGTGCTGCTGCAGCATTCTGGGTGTTACATAACAGGTTGTCCTCTGCATCATCCCGCAGGCCTGGCCAGGATTAAGTAAGACTCTGTGGCTCTCCTTGGCATGGCAGAGCTCTCAGGAAACACTTTCATAACCTCTATTGGCTCCTCAGTCATTTCATCCTGAAGAGAAAAAGGGGAACTGTAATGGATTTGTCCGCTGCTGGAGGCTGAGTTGTTATAAATGAGTTTTTAGTGTTGCAGCCATTTCATTAGATTATTCTGAAAGACTCAGCTGTCCACATCGACCAGGCTCCTTATGCTTCTCTCAGCTCTTCGCTGGCAGATGGTTTAATCTGGGAATTTTCTTTCAACATTTACTTTTTATTCTTTGAAATATTGACATATTTTTGCTTCTGTATTTTTTAAGTCACCATCTTCAGTTATTCTTCCTTAAATAAGTCTTATATAATAATTCCCATCTTTATCCCCATTAGTTAATATTTTTAAGTCCTGACTTTATTTCTTACTAGTAAAATACAATGCATTGATACATATCTTAGCTTGATATCATTCAACCCTTACTTATGCTGTCAGCTGATCCCACAGAAAAAGATGGACAAATATTTGTCAAGTTTTGTCTTAGATGCTTGATTTGAAAATGTTTTCTCCTCCAAAAGAGAATATCATTATTTAAATATGAAAGAAACTAGTTTTGGATAAAACAATCCCACTCAGTTTTGTCCATAAAGTCTGACGCTGCTGGGCTTAGCTTTAATAAATCTCCTCTGGGTTTCCTGATCTTATTTCATTTTAGTTTTCACCACAGATTAAAGCCTGCTGATGTTTCCTGTTCTTGTAGATTTTCCCGTTAAAGCAGAACAGCCTCGTCTGATGCAGCCACTCCTCTCCGGCTCGTCATAATTGGCATTTTTGTGTCTGGATGTCAGCGTGGAGCTGAAAGCTGCGCTCTGCTCAGACTTGTTGCTGGGATTTAATCAGTAACTGCTTTTCATTTCTTCTATTATCCATAAACACACACTAAAACAACACTAGCTGCTGTGATGGGATTTACTCCTGCGGCTTTAAGCCTCAGTGACAGTTTAACCTCTTTAACCACAACCACAGTTTGACCGCAGGTTCAGTCACGTAAACCTGTTCTGCTGCTTGACAAACTTTCTACTCTGAACTTATTTTTCAGAAATGTTGAGCCATGGATTTGTTTGAAGTTTAACTGAACACCAGATTAATCCATGAGAAAAACTACCTGGTTCCCAGAGCCTTTAGCTCTGTTAGCTGTTAGCTTTTGGTAGCTCAGTTCTTTTTGTGACCCTTTTCTTTACAGTATTGAGTCTCTCCCACTTTAATCATTGCTATGTTTCACTGTAAAAATCTTATATTATTAAGAGTTATAACATGGAGCCTTTGTGCTAAATAACTGGAAAAATGCAAATGACTTACCTAGCACCGAGCTGTTAGCCATACATAGCATTTAAGGTAAGATAAGATAAATCCTTTATTGTCATTGTCACAAGAACAATGGAATTCAAAGGTGCCATCAGTCAGTGCACATGCCCAAAACAAAACAAAAGACAACTGTCCCACAATTCACACACAATGCAAGAAACAACAAACAGCTGATACACATCATCCATGATGATTAATGGTTGTTTCTGATTGCATTTAGTTTAGTTATTGCTATCGGGTAAAAACTGTCTCTAAGGCGGTTGGTTCTTGTTCTGATTGCTCTGTATCGTATGCCTGAAGGCAACAGTGTAAACAGAGAATGTCCAGGGTGGGAAGTGTCCTTTCTGATGTGTTGTGCTTTTTTAGACAGCGGTCGCTGTGCAGGTCTTCCAGTGTGGGGAGAGGGCAGCCAATGATTTTTTGGGCTGTATTCACAACCCTTTGTAGAGCTTTCCTTTGAGCCGCAGTGCTGCTGGTGTACCATACGCAGATACAGTAAGTCAGTATGCTCTCTATGAAGCACTTGTAGAAGGACACCAG